>APFE030255064.1:73972-150484 GCA_000404065.3 Pinus taeda
AATTGCATGGATCAATTTACTTCACCAAGTTGGATCTTCATTCAGGATATCATCAAATCAGAATAAATATTGAAGACATTCCGAAAACAGCATTTAGAACTCATGAGGGTCATTATGACTTTTTGGTCATGCCTTTTGGCCTTACCAATGCACCTTCAACATTTCAAGGTTTGATGAATTCAATTTTCAAACCATTCCTTAGAAAATTTTGTGTTAGTATTTTTTGATGATATACTAATCTACAGCAAGTCTTGGAAGGATCATGTTGAACATGTTGACAGGGTGCTACAACTATTGGAGGAGAAATAATTATATGCAAAAAGATCCAAATGTTTCTTTGGAGTACAAGAGGTGGAATATCTGGGTCATTTTGTATCTCATGAAGGAGTTAAGGTAGACCCTAGAAAAATTAAGGCCATTAAAGATGGAAAATCCCCACATCCATAAAGCATCTGCGAGGATTTCTCAGGTTGACAGGATATTATCGCAAGTTTGTTGAGAATTATGGGAGAATAGTAGCACCTCTAACAACATTATTGAAGAAAGATGCATTTTCATGGACTCCATAAGCTACAAAGGCATTCGAACATCTTAAAGAGGCAATGTGCCAAGCACGGATCGTAGCTACAGCAGACTTCACAAAAACCTTTATTGCGGAATGTGATGCTTCAGGAAATGGAATTGGTGTTGCTTTAATGCAAGATGAAAGACCCATTGCTTTTGAAAGTCGTCCAATCAAGGGAAAGTTTTTACACAAAGCTATTTATGATAAGGAAATGTTGGCAATACTCCATGTACTTAAGAGATGGCGACCCTACCTAATGGGAAGACACTTCAAGGTAAAAATGGATCATGATAGCCTTAAATACCTTTTAGAAAAATATTATCCTATGAAGAGCAACAAAAATGGGTAACAAAGATGTTGGGTTATGACTTTGAAATCATCTACAACAAAGGGAAGCAAAATTTGGTGGCAAATGCACTCTCAAGAAAGGATGAGGATGTGGAAGCATTTTTGTGTGCCATTTCTATTATCCAACCAGATTGGATAAACAAAGGAAGGGAAGAATAGAAGAATGATGAAGAAGTTTGGGCACTTATTCGAAAGTTACAATAGGATTCCAGTACATCTGATACATTTGGCTGGAAAAATGATTTGTTATGGTACAAAGATCACTTATACCTCTGTAAAAATTCCTAGCTAAAACAAAAGATTCTTATGGAATTGCACACTTCTCCCTTAGGAGGGCACTCAAGATTTTTAAAAACTTACCACAGGGTTAAGAAGGATTTTTTTTTGGATGGCCTTAAATCAAATATTCAAAAATTTGTGGTGGAATGTTTGGTTTGCCAACAAAATAAAGTTGAAACAATTAAGACACTAGGTCTCTTACAACCTTTATCCATTCCAAGCCAACATTGGGAGGAGGTTTCAATGGATTTTATCATAGGTTTACCCAGGTCTGAGGGAAAGAGTGTCATGATGGTGGTAGTTGACAAACTTACCAAGTATGCACACTTTTGTGCATTATCACATCCATTTAAAGCCAGTACAGTTTCTACTACATTTATGGAAACAACTCAAAAGCTACATGGAAACTCAAAGATTATTGTAAGTGATAGAGATCCCATTTTCATTGGAAATTTTTGGACAGAATTACTTTCTTGTCTTGGTACTCAGTTAGCTCATAGCTCATCTTATCATCCCCAATGTGACGGGAAAACTAAGATAGTAAACAAATGTTTGGAAGGATATATTCGCTGCTTTTATCTGATAAATAGACACAATGGGTCAAATGGTTGCCTCTGGCTGAATGGTGGTATAACACTTCCTTCCATACAACAACAAAAATGACCCCATTTATGACACTTTATGGATATCCACCACCATCCATCACATCATATTTAAGAGAAAATTCTAAGGTTCAAGCAGTGGAACATCACATCGAACATCAACAACAAGTCCTCCAACTCTTAAATGATAACCTCATGTTGCAATAGAATAGAATGAAACAACAGGCAGATCAGCATCGCAGCGAAAGAAGTTTTGATGTAGGTGATTGGGTATTGCTACAGCTACAACCATATAAGCAAATGTCCCTCAAGGAAGCTAAGAAGGATAATAAATTATCACCAAAGTATTATGGTCCAACAAGGTGTTACAAAAGATTGGTACTATGGCATACAAATTGGAGCTTCCTGCAGCTTCTCGATTGCACCCAATTTTCCATGTTTCATGTTTAAAGAAGGTTTTAGGCGACAAGCTCCCAGTTCAAACAATATTGCCAAAAAATGACGAGGAAGGAAAAATTATATTGGAACCGGAAGCAGTCACAGAAACAAGAACTCGATAGCTACGAAATCGTTCAATTTCAGAGTATCTTATCAAGTGGAAGAACTTATCCACTGAAGATTCCACATGGGAGGATGAGAATTTTATGCAGAAGTATCCAGAACTACTCAAGCGTTGAGGACAACACTTTTTTGAAGGAGTGGGGCATGTTGGGTCCCTATAATACTAGTGATTGACCCATTACTATTGTAGTTATACCCCTTATTAATATTGTTGTGCCCCTATTGCCCCCATATTGTTATTACTGTGCCCCATAGAATCCCTCTATTGTATTTTTGTGGCTTTATATTATTATTGTTAGGTCGGTTGGGTTATATTGTGACTCCTTAGACCCTATATATAGAAAGGAGGTTTTGTCATTTGTATCATCCAAGAATTGTTCATTTATGTAATGTAAAGGAGGTTGCCCCCTCGAAGAGGCTGAATTCTAAGGCGTGGATCTATTTTTTCTATCTTTTTCTCGAGCTGGTTTTATAACAGCCCTCCTATAGCATTACATGCCTACTTGTAGCATTAGAGGCCTCATGTAGCAATCACTTGTAGAAAACTTGTAGCAACATTTTCCTTCATCATTTTTTATCCCCACTACAAATTTGGCTTAGCATAGATGCATAATGTCCCCCAATTGTGATATTATGATGAAGGAAAGCTCCTAGGCCACCCCAAACCTTCCTTTTCTTCATTGTAAAAACATAGTAGAGTTAGTTTCTTTATCGTGGAAGTAGTTCACTCATTTATGAGCAAGTATGAACTAGGTAGATGTTACATGCAATTATGATTGGTAGTTTTATGAATTATGCAAGATAAACTAGTTTCCTTTTTTCAAGAAGATGAAGTAATTTGATGAATTCTGCAAGATAAGATTGATTTATTTCTCCAAGTAGATTAGCCTTTGTCCTTTCATGAATTGATTAGTTAATCTTTTACAAGTTGATTCAATGGCATTTCTATTTTCATGGCTAGAAGAATTTCCAATTGCCCCTTTATTAGTAAGCTTTCATGTTGATTAAGTAGGAGGAAGGGTTTTTGAGCACTTTTTTATCTAATGTCATAATTGAGGGTGTCATAAGTGGAAGCCTATCTGTTGTGCATATAAAATTGTCACCTCAAAGTTTATATGAACCCCATGTTGATAAGTTGAGTTGAGGAGCCCTTGGCAGTTGCAAAATTCTTGGTGCAATACCAAGGCTCACTAGTGGAAATGGTGGCACTAGGCTCTGCATCAATAATCTACTTCCGTTTTTCATTCCCCTTATCAATTTCTAACTCAAAGTTAGAACATCCATATGATTTGGAAGCCTTCATCTTAGCCACTAGTGACTGCTTGGCGCGACGCTCGCTTGTGTTGTGAGTGGAGCTCTTATGGAACTCAAACCATTTCCCTGTGTCCTTCTTTGTCTTTGTGGTTTTGTTCCTTACTTGTGGCTTTGGTGGGTTGTCCTAGGTCACCCCACTTTGGATTTGTCCTTTGTTCTATAGTTGGGGGCACCTTTCCCTTGATTTGGATTCACAGATCCAAAGTCTCGCTTCTTGTGTTTAAATTTCTGCTCGATCTTGACAGTGTATTGATAGGTGGTGCCAAGCGAGGAGGTGTACAAGAACTCCATCTTGTCTTGGATGTACTTGTGTAGATAGCCACAGTACTTGAGTAGATAGTCAGAATCCTTGATACCCAACTTCGTAGAAAGGGTATGAAAAATATTTGTGAACATTGGCACATCTTGGTCCCTTCCCTGCCGCAACATGGTCCACTTTATGTATTTATATTCATAGCTCCTAACAGTAATATTTTTCCTTGATAGCATCTTAGAAATAATTCCAGGTGGATGTGGCTGAAAACATTGAGGATTCCCTCTTGTCCTTTTGTTCAAAGTAGGTTTCCCACTAGTCCTTGACACGGGGAGAAGATTTGAACCAAAAAATATCCTCCCAATATATCTAACCATATATATATGGTGTCTGCATCTATCTAACTATCAAATATGGGAATGTCAAATTTAACTTGTACGTTAAAAGAAGTAGCGCCTCCAAAGTGGCTGTTGGATGAAGATGCGTCACTTGTGGGTTGTCACTGAAGGATATAGACAAATTTATCCATCATTGTGTTCCTTTGTAGCTTGACGGATTCCTCGAGCAATATTTTGAAATGATCTCCTGCTCCCTCATCTTTCTTTTATTCCTCCATGGGAGGCCATCGGGGTTTGTGAGGTTGGTCTTGAAAAGGTTCAACTAGTTCGAGCCCTAACTCTTTATACCCTGACCTCGTTGGTGACATGCAAAGAAAAATAGAGAAAGAGAAAATCACCCTGATACCACTGATCTAGACTTATGCACGAATGTAAAAAAATATAGATATAAAAATAAACACAGAGATGAAACAAAAATAAAACTTCATTTCATTAATATCAAAGGACTGAAATATGATTACATACAAAATACAAATAAACTAGCCTGGGCGATGGTAGTTTATCTCTAAGAAGAGATGTGGCATCTACATGCCTTTGAACTATTTTACAATGAGGCTCAAGGGCCCTTTTATTATTGAACAACAAAGGAAAACCATAGAAAACCAAAACCGTAGCCTCAGGAGATGAAACACTAAGAGTTTGTGGGCCCCGTTGGGGTTAGTTGGGCAGCCAACTTCCTGAGGTCATAACTTGGTCATATGATCTCTGTTTGGTGTGTATGATACCTCATTGGAGATATCTCTCTGAGTACTATAGTATTTGCCACAAATGCCTTCATATGGATATGGGCCTTATGCAAACCTCAAAAACATTATGTTAGGGGTTCAAAATAGCTCCAGAAGTTCAGGACTTGAAAAATTACTAAAAAATAGTATATGGTGCTATAATCAAGGAAATAAATGAAACGAACTAGAGGCTTGGGTGGAATAAGTGGGTGGCCACCAATATCCACCTATATCACATCAATAATATTTTCTAATTAAATAATCAAAGCATCTTGGAACACAAAAATTGTCACATTCACTTCATGATTATTCTCTTGTTGTCCATCTCCTTCTTTTCCTTTCCGATATTTGCAGTCTTTCTTCAGGTGTCCTTTCTTTTGAAATTTCCAGCACACTATCCCTGATCTGGATTTGGATGCACCTTTTCTTGACTTACTATGATTTCCTGAGCTCCTTCCTCTATCCATTTTTCTTCCCCTAGTCTCTGCAGTCAAAGCATTACCTGTTGTCTCACCAGGGATTTTCTATTGCATTTCCTCACTAAGGATGGAACCAACAACATCATCAAACTTTAAAGTACTATATCTAGAGACCTAGTTAATAATTGCCATAACTAAACCATTCTAAATTTCTGGTAATGAGCACAGAAACAATAGAGCCCTAACTTCATCATCAAAATTTACCCCTACATAGCTTAATTAACTGGTAACCATGTTAAATTAATTTAAACGACTAACAACAGATCCGCCTTTTGACATCTTCATATTAAATAGACGCTTCATAAGAAATACCTTATTTGAGACAGAGGTTTTTTCATATAGTTTGGCCAATGTCATCATTAAACCTTTTGTTTTCATTTCCTTTGAAATGTTAAATGTCACCTACTCTGCTAGACGCAGTCGTATTGCTCCGAATGCCTTTATGTCAAGAATATCACATTATGCATTTGTCATACTCATCAGATTATTTGATTTTCCGGTCAATGGTAGGTACATATATTTTTGATACAAATAATTGTCCATCTGCATCTTCCACGGATGGTAGTTTTAGCCATTACATTTCTCAACCCTAAACCTACCATCTTCTACCAGTGCTCCCCCTCAAACTTGGAACCCTTCTCTCCTATGAGTTTATCAGCCAAATATACCTTCAACTTTGATACCAGTTGTTGGAAATTAATTAATGGATCAATGAAATACACAAAATATTTTAGAAACACAAATACAGAAATGTAGAAAACAAGAGAGACATAGATATACATGGTTCACCCAATTTGGGATATGTCCACAAAGAAATAGCCAATCCTTCCTTTTATATTATCTAGTAAAATTAATAGATACAACCTATAGGAGATTTTTTGTAATTTCCTCTTTGCTCTAACACAGTATCCTCTCTCTTTCCGACTCAAAATAATAACACACATCCCCAATACAATTCCCTCATATAATCTGAGGGGTTGCCTTCTAGTGAAAAATACCCTAAATTAAATATAACTTCTACAATCAGATCATTTTCCTAATGAACGACCCATATTGACTATGAAATTACAATATTTTACATGGGAAATTTTCATATATTTTTAGCTTTAGGGGTGCTACCCCCAAACCCCCACCAGTGGGGGATCTAAACATGCAACCACCCTCCCCTGAACCTCCCAGAACCCCCCCCCCCCCCAATCAGGGATTGGCATCCGAACACAGCTGAAACAAGACCTCTGAATCAGGAAGATAATCAGGCTCCACATCCAACAATATGATCCTAAAGGCAACACGTTTAGGTTCATTTCTATTTGACATCCATTTAAATTTACACCTTAGTTTTTAGACTAGCTAGTAACTTCTCTTTTTGTACCAGTGGCCAATTGAACCAGCCAAGAATTATTCAATTTGTATATACTTACATTTTTCCATAACCTGTGGACTGATATAACTTAGGCTATCCCCTGGATCTAGTAAAATAAACATATTTTGGTCTAGAATCATATCTTCAATCTTGATCATTATTGACTAGTGTTTTTCTTGGTGATCATCTAATGCTGCACTGACTCTTGGTATGTTCCTAGCCACAACATTCGTTGCAGATTCTTCCTACATTACTTGTAGAGATTGGAATAATCTTATATTATATAAACAATTTATGAGCAAATTAGGTTCTTTACAGCCCCACCACTTTAACAATTCCCTCTCTTTTCCATTATTATTTCCTTTTTTTTTTCAAGTCCATTGTTTTAGACCCTATCTGAGACTCAATAGGTTGTTGTTGATTATTTAATAAAACTTATTGGTTTAATGGTTTTCCCATAATTTTTGAAAACATATAATTTTGACTTTGTATTTCTTGCCCCTAACTTGTCCTTAACCTTATTGGGAAAGGATTTTTAGTTTTCACTTTTCTGCTTGGACTACTGATATCAAATTCTAGCTTTTTGAGCAACTTCATCCATAATTTTAGATTTTAATAATCAATTATTTCTTTGTATGAAAGAGGTAAACAATTAAGAAACACTCCAATTTATTCTTTTCATGATGAATATAAGGAACACATCTTAGTAGATTTGTAAATTTGGCCACAAATTCATACATACTCATTTGGCCCAATTTCAGATCATGATCTTTTTTTTCATCACAGTATCTCTCTGTTAGACATTTTTCCTTAAAATATTTATGGAACTCTTCCCAACTCACTATCTTTTCCTCTACGTTGTGTACTATTATCACCTATTCCCACCATAATGAGGATTTTCCTTGGAGTTGATAGATGGTTAGTCCAACTTTCAGGTTAGTAGAGTACTCATACTCTTGGACGTATTTAGTCATATTCAACAACCATGCCTCTTTACCATTGAATTTAGGTGGCTTAATCTTTTTGAATCCCCCTTGAAGTTTTGTTTTCTATTTCTTACCTTGTTTATGTGTTTTCGGGACTATTTTGTCTAGTTACTTCTCACTGTCAGGTTTTCCATCCTCACTTGTAGCATTGTAGTCTACTTTTTTTTTCTTTGAGTATATATTTCTATCCTTTGTTACCTTTGGGTCTAGAGGTTTTTTATTTGATTTTTAAGTCAAATCCTTAATTAGCTGCTCTTTCTTAACACTTTCATTTAGCAAATTCTCATTGTTTTCCTGATACTGAACAATTCTAGTTTCATGTATTTTACCATTTCTAGCAGTTCTTTGGTAGGAGGTGATGCTTCATCTCCTAATTGCACCTAGATATTCTCTCCTTCATCAAGAGATCTAGAAGATGCTTCTACCATTACTTTCTCTTTGCTTTGTTTTGTGTAACGAAAAAAATATCTTAATTAAATTTTAGATGTAGTTTGCCCCATAGGCCTCAAAATTGAACCTACAACTCTCATACCACATGTAATTTACCTCAAAATAACACCCCCAAAAATCAATTTAACTCATTGTTTATTTACCATACTAGTAGAAATCCTCATCACTGGTGATACATGTCCTTCTAGTATTAAGAGAATTACATAGACAAATTTAGTATTACTGCTAATATATTGGTATAAATTAAGTTATTATCTTATCTCTTCCGCATACTCTAAATATATGGTTTCAATCATGCCCTTAAGTTTTCTATGACTCTTTTTTAAGTTTTACATGTCTATGGTTAGGACCACTCAATTGTTGTATTCAATTACATATATACCTTAGCCACTCTACGTTAGGTGCTAGGTGAGACTTGGTTCGACCTATCATATTTTTCTTGTTAGAATATATGTTTATATATGAATACATCTACTTTGAATGTTATGTAGTATTTTTCCTTCCTTCTTACTATAAATACAACACTATGTGCTATAATCTCCTTGTTGTAACTTTATGTTATATCACCCTTGGTATATTATGACCCTTTAGTATATTTACAATGCACCCTCCTCATTTATATACTTTGGCGTGGTTTTGAGTTAATATTTTGTTTAGGCATATAATATAGATGGGTTATATGTGTTATGGCTTGTGACCCCGCCACACAAGCTTATTACAATGGTCCAAATAGTCGGCATCACATGGCCTTCACATGGTCGAAGATGTGAGGCGGTCATGAATGGTCTTGATTTTTTCTAGATGATCAAACTATGCTTCATGCTTAGGAATTCCATTTGAGGAAAAAATATCTATCTTTAGTTCATTTCCCCTTTTCTCTTTTGGTAGGGACTGGCCATCATTTTGCTCCATGACAAGGAATGGGGTTACAACTTTTCAGCCCTCACTCTTTTGTTACACCAAGTGTGGCTCTTCTTAAACAAGAATATGTCCTTTCTCCCTCTGAGGAGTTTTCTCTCGGTACCACATGACTATATTTTATAATGAATAATGTTTATAAATATATATTTTCTTTAAAGGTCGTTCATTTTTTTCCTTCTTTGCCTTTCCTAGTTTTTTTGTGGTCTAACTGACCATTGTTGGTTCTATGCAAGTTATGAACATGGGTGGCCTGCTATGGTAGTGCTAAGACACTTTGAGTGAATTTTCTAAGGGTGACTTCAATCTATTCGTGAAGGGTTTTCACTAGGCATGATTTGTTAGGTCCCTATAATACTAGTGATTCCCTCATTACTATTGTCATTGTAGCCCTTATTGTTATTTTTTCCCCCTTATTGTCCCCATATTGTTATTATTGTGCCCCATAAAAGCCCACTATTGTTATTGTTATGCCCTTATATTATTATTTTTATGTCGGCTTTGATTATAATGTGGCCCATTAGACTCCAATATATAGAAAGGAGGTTTTGTCATTTGTATCATCCAAGAATTGTTCATTTGTGTAATGTAAAGGAGGTTTCCCCCTCGAAGAGGCTGATTTTGAAGGCATTGATCTATCTTTTCTTCTATTTTATGAGCTGGTTTCATAACATTTGGTATTAGAGCTTTGGATTCTAGGGTTTTGCTGCTCCAAATAGGTCATCATGGAATTTTCGCTATAAATTTTTTTATACAATGTTTCAGAATCTAAAAAAAAAACCCATTTGAGACGAAATCTCTCTAAACCTTGGGTCCGCATTTCAGATCTTTTCTCGTTATATTTGTGGAGATATGATCCAAGGAAGTTAAGGTTTTTTTTAGGATCCCGAATTATATTGCAAACATGTGACCTGGGGAAAATCGTCATAACGTTTTTTATAAGCATTAGATTGAAATTTAGTAAGAAGTTACAGAAAGATCACAACCTTTTACTTTCTATGTATCAGTTTTAGGTCCTAAGGTCAAAAAATTGACACATGACACTTGATACAAGTTCTCTCTACTGAACTAGTCTATAATCAGGTCATCATGGGAGATTTGGCATAACTCTTCCCCAGAGAATCAAATCTTGATCAGACTTGCAGGGTTAGAAATAGGACTCAGAGAACTACCGCAAGACACAATTTTAGACCTTGGAGATCATAAATTATAGAGATACAACATATTCAATATCAATCTCCTACAAAGTGAAAAGAGGTGTGTAGTTTTTTAAAAAAATTTCGCATAAGTTTTGTTTGAAAAATTAATTTGAAGGAATTCAAAGGGCATAGTGAAGAATTATTATGATTAATTGATGCCCTAAAGAAAGAAAATGGAAAAACCTAGTAAGCAACCTAAAATCTCTAACATGAATCATGAAGAAGAGGAAGAAATGCAACATGATATATCTAAATTACGAGACCAAGTGGAACAAATTTCACTCTCACAAAAAGTAACATAAGCTAATATGGATGGTTTAAAGAAAGGCGTGGAAGCTAAGATAGATGGTATGAAAGACAAAATTGAAGATTGGAAGAAAGACATGGAAGTTTGGAAGGAAAGTTTGACAACGTTGGTACAAGAAAGGCTTCCTAATGGCGAAAAAGTAGTAGAGGAAACTCGTAATGAGAACAAAATAAATGTTAATCATGATTTGAAGAATGGAAGCATTGAATATTTGAAGAAAGGCGTGGAAGTTTTGAAGGAAGGTTTGAAAAATTTTCTACAAGAAAGGCTTCTTAATGGCCAAAAGGTAGTAGAGGAAACTCATGATGAGAACAAAAGAAATGTTAATCATGATTTCATAGACTCTAATGTTGGAACAAAGACCCATCACGTTCCAAATATTGATATGAGGAAGTTTGATGGCAAGGATCCCGTAACATGGATACTACAGATGGAATAATATTTCGATCCCCATAATGTGAAAAACACATAAAAGCTATGCATTGCAACTTTATATTTGGAACCAAATTAGTTTGTATGGTATCAATGGCTTTGCTCTCGTAAACAAGTTGTCACTTGGGAAATTTTTATGGAAGAAATGATAACACATTATGAGGATACAAAAAAAATACCTTTTTTAGCCAATTGATAAATCTCAAACAAAAGGGTTCAATGATGGAGCACATTGAGGACTTCCAAAAATTGAATATAAGGGTAAAAGATATTCCAGAGGAGAATAGGATTGATGTGTTCATAGGGACTTTAAATGATAACATCCAACATGAGGTTCACCTTTGGGAACTTGATTCACTAGAGAAGGCATTTAGGTTGACAAGAAAAGTGGAAAGAGAAATTATGGCAACAAGGAAGCCTACCACTCACAACTATAAAGATGGAACTGTTGTTGCTCCTAGCCTTCCACAACCTACAAGGTTGACACCACAACAATTGGAAGAAAAAAGAGAAAAAGGGCTTTATTACAATTGTGATAGAAAATACACTAAACATCATAAGTGTGCCGAGAAGAAATATTTTACATAGATTGTGAAGAGGAGGAAGAAAGGGAACAAGAAATGTCAAACGACAAGGATATATGCCAAGAACAAACCCTAGAAAAGAAGAAATGAATCTGACCATATCTTATAATGCATTGGCTAGAATCACCACTCCTAAAACTATCAAGACAGAAGGAGGGAAATCAGGAAATGTAATCAACTCTAAAGCAATGAAAAAGCTTCTAAAGAAAGAAGAACAAGGCGTAATTGCACAATTATGTTCGCTGGAGGTTCCCACATCGAAATCATCTATTTATCCGGATCTCCAAAAAGTCTTGGACAATCATTCCAAGGTATTTGAGACTCCCAAAGGCCTCCCACCTATTTTTGATCATGATCATGATCATGGTATTCATTTCATTCCAGGAAGTGTTCATCCAACCATCAAGCCTTACAGATATCCCTATGCCCAAGAAGTTGAAATTGAATGTATGGTTGCAGAAATGCTGGAGGTTGGTATAATTCAACCTAGTCAAAGTTATTTGTCTGCTCCAGTAGGATTGGTGCATAAGAAGGATGGGTCATGGCACATGTGTCTAGATTATAGGGAGCTCAACAAGCTCAATATTAAAGATAAATTTCCCATTCCTGTCATTGATGAATAACTGGATGAATTGCATGGATCAATTTACTTCACCAAGTTGGATCTTTCTTCAGGATATCATCAAATCAGAATGAAGACTGAAGACATTCCGAAAACAACATTTAGAAATCACGAGGATCATTATGAATTTTTGGTCATGCCTTTTGGCCTTACCAATGCACCTTCTATATTTCAAGGTTTAATGAATTCCATTTTCAAACCCACCCTTATAAAATTTGTGTTAGTATTTTTTGATGATATACTAATCTATAGCAAGTCTTGGAAGGATCATGTTGAACATGTTGACAGGGTGCTACAACTATTGGAGGAGAAACAAGTATATGCAAAAAGATCCAAATGCTTCTTTGGAGTCCAAGAGGTGGAATATCTGGGTCATATTGTATCTCATGAAGGAGTTAAGGTAGACCCTAGCAAAATTAAATCCATTAAGGAATGGAAAATCCCCACATCCATAAAGCATCTCCGAGGATTTCTCGGGTTGACAGGGTATTATCGCAAGTTTGTTAAGAATTATGGAAGAATAGCAGCACCTCTAACAACATTATTGAAGAAAGATGCATTTTCATGGACTCTGGAAGCAACAAAGGCCTTTGAACATCTTAAAGAGGCAATGTGCCAAGCACCGGTCTTAGCTACACGGACTTCACAAAAACCTTTATTATGGAATGTGATGCTTCAAGAAATGGAATTGGTGCTGTTCTAATGCAAGATGAAAGACCCATTGCTTTTGAAAGTCGTCCAATCAAGGGAAAGTTTTACACAAAGCTATTTATGAGAAGGAAATGTTGGCAATACTCCATGCACTTAAGAAATGGCGACCCTACCTAATGGGAAGACACTTCAAGGTAAAAACGGATCATGATAGCCTTAAATACTTTTTAGAACAAAGACTATCCTCTGAAGAGCAACAAAAGTGGGTCGCAAAGATGTTGGGTTATGACTTTGAAATCATCTACAAAAAAGGGAAGCAAAATGTGGTGGCAGATGCACTCTCAAGAAAGGATGAGGATGTGGAAGCATTGTTGTGTGCCATTTCTATTATCCAACCAGATTGGATAAACGAAGCAAGGGAGGAATGGAAGAATGATGAAGAAGTGGGGGCACTTATTCGAAAATTACAACAAGATTCCAGTACGCCTGATACATTTAGTTGGAAAAATGATTCGTTATGGTACAAAGATCGCTTATACCTCTGTAAGAATTCCCAGCTAAAACAAAAGATTCTTATGGAATTGCACACTTCTCCCTTAGGAGGGCACTCGGGATTTTTAAAAACTTACCATAGGGTTAAGAAGGATTTTTTTTGGGATGGCCTTAAATCAGATATTCAAACGTTTGTGGCGGAACGTTTGGTTTGCCAACAAAATAAAGTTGAAACAATTAAGACACCAGGTCTATTACAACCTTTATCCATTCCAAGCCAACGTTGGGAGGAGGTTTCAATGGATTTTATCACAGGTTTACCCAAGTCTGAGGGAAAGAGTGTCATCATGGTGGTAGTTGACAAACTTACCAAGTATGCACACTTTTGTGCATTATCACATCCATTAAAAGCTAGTACAGTTTCTACTGCATTTATGGAAACAATTCAAAAGCTACATGGAAACCCAAAGATTATTGTAAGTGACAGGGATCCCATTTTCACTGGAAATTTTTGGACAAAATTATTTTCTTGTCTTGGTACTCAGTTAGCTCATAGCTCATCTTATCATCCTCAATCTGATGGGCAAACTGAGATAGTAAACAAATGTTTGGAAGGATACCTTCGTTGCTTTGTATCTGATTAACAGACACAATGGGTCAAATGGTTGCCTCTGGCTGAATGGTGGTATAACACTTCCTTCCATACAGCAACAAAAATGACCCCATTTATGGCACTTTATGGGTATCAACCACCATCCATCACATCATATTTAAGAGAAAATTCTAAGGTTCAAGCAGTGGAACATCACATCAAACATCAACAACAAGTTCTCCAACTCTTAAAGGACAAACTCGTGTTGGCACAAAATAGAATGAAACAACAAGCAAATCAACATCGCAGTGAAAGAAGTTTTTATGTAGGCGATTGGGTATTCCTACGGCTACAACCATATAAGAAAATGTCCCTCAAGCAAGCTAAGAAGGATAATAAATTATCACCAAACTATTATGGTCTGTACAAGGTGTTGCAAAAGATTGGTACTATGGCATACAAATTGGAGCTTCCTGCAGCTTCTCGATTGCACCCAGTTTTCCATGTTTCATGTTTAAAGAAGGTTATAGGCGACAAGCTCCCAGTTCAAACAATATTGCCAGAACTTGACGAGGAAGGAAAAGTTATATTGGAACCAGAAGCAGTCACAGAAACAAGAACTCGAGAGCTATGAAATCAATCAATTTCAGAGTATCTTATCATGTGGAAGAACTTATTCGCTGAAGATTCCACATGGGAGGGTGAGAATTTTATACAAAAGTATGCAGAACTACTCAAGCGTTGAGGACGACATTTTTTTTGAAGGAGAGGGGCATGTTGGGTCCCTATAATAATAGCGATTACCCCATTACTATTGTAGTCATACCCCTTATTAATATTGTTGTGCCCCTATTGTCCCCATATTGTTATTATTGTGTCTCATAGAATCCCTCTATTGTTATTTTTGTGGCTTTATATTATTATTGTTAGGTTGGCTAGGTTATATTGTGACTCCTTAGACTCCTATATATAGAAAGGAGGTTCTGTCATTTGAATCATCCAAGAATTGTTCATTTATGTAATGTAAAGGAGGTTGCCCCCTCGAAGAGGCTAAATTCTAAGGCGTTGATCTATCTTTTCTATATTTTCTTGAGCTGGTTTCATAATAATTATAGCGGCCAATAATTGTGTGAGCTTGGAGGTAATGGTCTCTTGGAAGTCATTGCTTTTTTTCTTGAGGATTTTGACCTTCTCGACATCCCTTTTCATGACCATAACTTGCGACATGATACTGAGAATACACTAGCCCCGGTCAAATTTTTAGATTACTGAAAAGTAGTATGCTTGGGAAGAGGGCAACCTTAGGAGTCTAGTGATGTGGGTCAATTGAAACAGTATCAGGAAAAATTGGGACCGCCTGAAAATCAGGGGCTTACAAGTGAATGGTACCACTGTGAACAACTCGTCATCCTGAATATTATAGGCTAGGTCTCTTGCAAGCATCCCGAGATGGCTCCATACTTCTTTTTTTTACTCCAATAAGAGTTTTGCTCCCAGTTCATCAATGCTATAGTGTCAAATTCTAGAAATCTTGATACTACCAAATTTATTTAAAAATCGGGCCTAGACTGTAGTAACAGAAAACCCTAAGATCTTGGTACCACAGAATGTGTTGCGACAATATGATCTCGACTATGGCATCCAAGTCCCCCATTGCATAAGGAGTCTGTTATGTGTTGTGAACACCCCAACTATTTAATCTCATATGTACAATGATGTCATAACCCCAATTGTTGGATTTGATCTGGATAGCGACAGTCAAACACCAACAACTAGATCTAATATGGAAGAAAATGTAGAGGGTGATCTTCAAATAGCTGAGGGAATTATGGTCTCAAAGAAGTGTTAGGTGATACATATCGTAATAGATGCAGGGGTCCAACAATAGTAATCGACCCAATCTTTCAAGGATATAACAAAGGAGGATCAACTATACCCTTAGTCATACTACCCAACTACCCTATTGTATGTGTGAGTAATCTCCCCGAGTGTTGTTCTTAGTGTACTGTAGCAGAGAGACAACCAACAAATTATCTAAGGTTAGCTTTTAGGCTACCCTAGGGGGCTTCCTATATACCCAAGGGTACATGGAAGTGCAGCCTGCTCTTGGTTCTTTCTAATGTGCTACTACTCGAATGGGTACCCATGGGGGTTACAAGGCATTCCAACAAGCATGACCACCTATTGGAGTTCCTGCATGCATGCTGATCCAAATTTAAATAGGAACGTAACAAATTATAGAAATAACCATAAATACAAAGATGCAGTATAAATCATACTTCATTTAATTAATGTAAAATACTAAGATATGCTTACAAATAGAAATGGAAATAAACCAGCTAGGGCGATGGTAGCTTATCTTTGAGAAGAGATGTGGCACCTACATGCCTCTAAATTGCCTTAGAATGAGGCTCGCAAGCCTATTTATTGTTGAGAAACAATGGAAAACCCTAAACATCCAAAAACCTAACCCTAGGAGATGAAGCATCAAACTATGGGCCCTATTTTGGGTAAATTTGTACATCAACTTCCTGGGGTCGTAACTTTGGCATACAATCTCTGTTTGACATGAAAAATACCTTGTTAGAAAGATCTATCCAAGGAATGCAACTTTGGGATGAGAAATATCTATCCATGGCCCCATGCTACTCCTAGTGTTCCCAAAAAATGTCATTTAGGGCCTCAAAATAGCTCTGGAAGTTCAAGACCTAAAAAACTGCTAAAAATAGTAAATTGTGCTACAATTAAGGAAACTACAAAACTTAAAGAGACAGTTGTGGGGGTCCAAGTGGGATAGGTGGGTGGCCACCAACATCCTCCTAGATCATTCCATCCCCATTAGGAAGCAATGGTCCCCATTGCATTGAGTTCCTCCATAAGATGAGGAAACTTCTGCTGAACTTGGTCACTGGTGAGCTCTTCCGCAACCTCTGATGTCTCCAATAATGGTGGGAAGCATGGTCGAGGGCGATCCACATCGAACACTTGGTGCAAGTGAAGTAATGGGGGAATTTTGTGCTCCAAATCATTATTTCCCACAGCCTTGGTAATGGTGTAAGGACCATATCAGAGTGATCTAAGCTTCTAATGGGCTCTTGTAAGGCTTTCTTTCTACAAATGCAACTAGACTTTGTCGCCATCTTGAAACTTGTGTGGTACCTGATGTTGATCATGTTGCTACTTGTACTTGGCATTTTCCAAAATGGAGTGGTGATAGATTGAGCCGTTGGGTAGAGGTGCTCCAGAAGTCAGATCAAACGAATGCTTGACTTGACAGTGCAATAGTACCCTTGTGGGTGAGGAGAATATGTCCCTATCTTCTTTCATGATTGTATCCACCTGCTTCTGCTGTGTGGAGGAACCCTTCCCAGGGGCCATGGATGTGGCTATGATATTCCCCTTACGTTAAGAGTGAAAGACATAAAATAAATTTCCTAGTTAGGGAGATGACCTTACTGCCTTTCTTAGTAGAGATCAAAGGAGTGGCAATAGGTGGGGCTACCTTCGATATCCTATATAATGTATTACACAAAGAAATAATAACATTGTGAGGCCTTGACTCATACACTACATGTTTATTCCACAAGTATGGTTGGCATAATAATACATCACAAACATCCAGAGGTGCAACATCACACAAAACCTCATCTATGAAGGGCTTGATGTTGTAGGGAAGGTGACACTATTGGCAAACTTAGAGATCTCGTCCTTGGTGAAGCCACCCGATACTGTATGGCTGTAGGTGTGGTGTAGTCGGTCGGCTCAACCACTTCACGACCTCTACTAAAATGAGGTTCTTTTGGCTCCCACTGCAACGATGAATTGTAATGATGAACTCTTCACCCACATCTGTGAGTGGAAAAGATGCTCCCCCTCCTCTAGATCTTCAAGCTCATTCTTCTGGATCTTGGCTGTGAAAACAATGGAGCTGGGCTCTGCGTCAATGATCTGCTTCCCTTTTTCATACCTCTTGTCAAGCTCTGACTCAGGGTTGAAACATGCATCTAATTCCCAAGCTTTCAACTCAACCACTAGTGACTGCTTGGTCTGACACTCACTTGTGTTGTAAGTGGGGCTCTTATGGAACTCACACCACTTTCCTAACTCCTTCTTTGACTTCATGGTGTTGTTCTTTTCTTGTGGCTTTGACGGGTTTTCTTGGGTCACATTGTCTTGGAATTGTCCTTGGTTCTATGGTTTGGGGAAACCTTTCCCTTGCTTCACATTCATGGATCCAAAGTCTCGCTTCTTCTATTTAAACTTTTGCTCGATCTTGACAGCGTATCAGTATGCCATGCTGAGTGAGGATATTTTCAGGAACTCCATCTCATCCTAGATGTATCTATGTAGGTAGCCACAGTATTTGAGTACCAAATGCAGCTCAAAATCCTTGATACCAAACTTTGTGTGCAGGGTATGAAAAATATTGGTAAAATCCGGCAAATCTTGGTCCTTTCCCTGCCGTAGCATGGTCCACTTTATGTATCTATCCTCATAGCTTCTGACAGGTTAGTACTACTCCTTGATGGCATTTCGGAATGAATTCCAAGTGGATGTGGCTAAAAATAGTGAGGTTGTACTTTCATGCTTTTGCTCACAGTAGGTTTGCCACCATTACTTGACATGGGGGGCATCTTTGAGAAGAGTGGAAGTAATCTTTTCCCGACCAAAAAAATCATGAATAGAAAAATACCCTTCTAGTAGATTTAACAATTTATCTACAATGTCTGCATCTATCTAACCCTCAAATATGGTAATGTCAAATTTAACTTGTACCTTAAAGGGTGTGGTGCTTCCAAAGTAGCAACTGGAAGTAGATGTGTTGCCCTTAGGTAATCGCTAAAGGATATGGGTAAAGTTGTCCATTATCACATTCCTTTTTCACTTGAGGGCCTCTTCGAGCAAGATTTTGAGAGGATCTCCTGCCCCCTCGTCTTTCTTTTCATCCGCCATGGGAGGCCATTAGGATTTGTGAGGCTGGTCTTGCAAGGGTTCAACCAATTCAAGCCCTAACTCCTTATATCCTGACCTCGTTGGGAACATGCAAACAAAAATAGAGAAAGAGTAGACCCCTCTGATACTAATGATCTAGACTTAAACAGGAATGCAACAAATTACAGAAATAACCATAAATATAGAGATGCAGTAGAAATCATACTTCATTTAATTAATTGTAAATACAGAAATATGCTTACAAACTGAAATGGAAATAAACTAATCAGGGCGATGGTAACTTATCTCTGAGAAGAGATTTGGTGGCTACATGCCTCTGAACTATATTACAATGAGGCTTGCAGGCCTATTTATTGTTTAAAAATAAAGGAAAAACCTAAACATCCAAAAACCTAACCCTGGGAGATGAAGCGCCAAACTATGGGCCCCGTTTTAGGTAAATTGGTACATCAATTTCCTGAGGTCGTAACTTTTTCATACGATATCCATTTGACACACACAATACCTCGTTAGAAATATCTATCCAAGGACTACAACTTTGGGGCTACAAACATAAATTTGTGGACCCATGTTGCTCCCAAATTTTCTAAAAAAAATCGTTTAGGGCCTTAAAATGGTTCCGGAAGTTTAGGACCTGAAAAACTGCAAAAAATAGTAAATTGTGCTACAATTAAGGAAACTGAAAAATTGAAAGAGATAGTTGTGGGGGTCCAAGTGGGATAGGTGGGTGGCCACCAACATCCACGTGGATCACATGCCTCCCCAAATCTGTAGGTTTGTGTGCTCAATGACAAATCCCATGGTTTAAAGACGTTGGAACACATTTCTAGACTAAAAAACGTTCAATGAAAATTGGAGGTACAATTGGCCTTAGAAGGTACTCTGATACCACTTGTCAGGCACTTGACCTACAAGAAAACCATAATACCAAAAATACAAAATAATATAGCTCAAAACAAAGAAATATCACATGAAATGATGCAAAAAGGAAAGATATTTTATTATTCAGAAGCATAATACAATTTTCACTTCCCTCTTCGAGGGGGAAACCTCCAACAGGGCAAAGGTCAATTAAAATAAGGCTCAATGACTCTTCCCTTAATATATAAGACTATTTATAGATTAATGACATCCAAAACCCTAAATACTAGTGCTTCATTGCGTCACATGGGTTAACCATTTTTTTATTAAATATGGCCCATTTATAACTAATTGTGGTCTCCTTTTTTATAATGTGTATCAACAATTGGGGGATTGAGCCATGAGTAGGATAGAACCATGGTGGCTAGGGTTTGACGGAGACCTATTCAACTGTAGCCTGAGCAGCAACTCTGGAGGAGGATAGAGCCAGAGCGGCAAAGCTTCATAGAAGAGGCTAGATTCTGACCCTATAGATGGAAAATGCAGGCTCCATTAGGACCCCATCATACAAATAGGTAATGATGCACAAGGAGAAAATTGCACTGGATAGAGTACAAATATTAGGTTCTGAGAAGTCAAGCAAGGAAGATTTGACCAAAAAAGGAAAGCGAAACAAGGAAGGCAAAGATACCAAGAAACAAAAATAAATCATTGGAAGTAATAGTATAGTGAACATAGACAATATAAAAGCTTTCCTAGCATAGGTTTTGCAAGGAAACGAGCCTGAGGATGGAAAATCAAAAGAGAAGGAGGAGTTAAACCAATCCAAGGCAGAACAGGAAGGAAAAGCTACACCAGCCAAGAAGAAAGAAACCCAGGGGCCGTGCAAGCCCAAGGCTATTGATACCCTACGGTAATAATTTCTGACCCAAAACTACAGGCGTACCATGACCACATGGTAGACTATGCAGTGTTTTACAGGTTCATGGGTTTTTGGCCAATAGATTGAGCACTATGCATGTGGATAAAGCAACAATGGAAACCCAAAGGGGATGTAAGTTTCCACTTAGGAGCCAAAGGGTTCTTTACAGTGACGTTTTCCAATCTAGAAGACAAGGATCAAATACTTGATGGAGGACTGTATTTCTTTGCCCCAGTAGGTCTTTACATGAGACCATGGAAACCCAACTTTGCGCTAGAACAGGAAACCTTCAAATAGGTACCGGTTTGGATTCGCTTATTCTCTCTACCGATTGACTATTGGGGACATGCAACACTGGAACAAATAGGCAACAAGTTAGCAACCTTCATTAAAGCCTCAGAAGTGACATTACAGAAAAGATATACCTCCTATGCGAGTATCTGTGTAGAAATGGATGTATCGGGAGCACTTCATGAGGGCCTAATATGGCTGGAATATAGAGATGAAGTGTATTGTTAAGCTATAGACTATGAGCAGATCCCATTCCACTGCAGGAAATGTAATGAGCATGGACATTTGATCAGAGAATATCCAATGAACAAAACGGTGGAGAAACCCAAGGAGAAGAGAGGAGATAAGAGTAAGGAGGCCTTTGTTCGACCTAATGCTAGACAGAGAGAAAACAAATAACGACGGAATAAAGAAAGCACTTCCCTCAGGAACACAAGAAATTATTTCAAGGTGTTAGAATCAGACACAGAGTCAGAGGACAATAATCCAGAGAGTGAGTCATTGAAAGAAAGCTAGCCTACAACCACACCAGGAATGAACGAACCTATTTCTAAGCCCTCGATCAACATCCCACAAGCTCAAGGACCTATAGAAGGATTAGAAGAAGATTTAAAGATGATAACCAGCGAAATAGGGCTCGAGGATATGGAACTAAGCGACATGCTTGAATAAGAAGGTATGGATCTACCAAACATGGTAGAAAACTAGAAAAAGAAAGGAATGGAACACATATCGGAAGAGGAGGTAAACAGAATCAACAACTTATTCATAGCAAGACAATAAGCAAAACTGGAGTTGCAGAGAAAGAGCTTGGGAACAGAAAAAGGGCTAGGGGTATGAGCGCAGGGACTACATCAAACCACCACCAACTCAAAGTACAAAAACAAAAGAGGAAGAAGGAATAACAATGAAGCATTACAAGAATTGGGATAGATGCTCCTACATTTAGGTAAGATGAAAGCCCTTGAGTCTTTCACACTAACCTCCTAAACTGTGTTAATTATGAAAGTACTTTCATGGAATGCTAGAGGGCTAAATAGCCTTAAAAAAAAACGTTAATTAAAGAAAAAAGTCCAAAAGGAACAACCAAATATAGTGTGTTTGAAAGAAACTAAACTCTCCAGCAAAACAATGGCCAACATCAATAAAAAACTGAGTAAATGAATGGACTACCTAGAAACAACAAGCAGTGGATGGGAAAGAGGCATGGCCATTCTTTGGAATCCACGGGTCATCCAGCTTATTTCCTCTGAAGCAGCTAGATCTCATATATCAATAGAAGTCCAAATAGTAGGGAATCTTGTAACCTATCTTTGCACAAATGTCTATGGCCCTCAGAAGCTAGAGGCCAAATTGTTATGGCTTAAATCTCTATATAGCTTGCTGCAAATATATACTCAAGTAAAACCTATTTTCAGAGGGGATTTTAATATGATCACTTCACTCATAGAAAAAAAAGGATGTATCAGAATGCTCAGCAAGGATACTCAAGCTTTCAAATACTTCATTAAATCAGCCAAACTAGTAGACGTCTTCCCCAAGAGTGGAGCTTTCACATGGAACAACAAAAGAGTGGGTGATAAGAAAATCACCTCTAGACTAGACAGATTCTTGGTAATAGAAACCATTCTTCTGGAAGGGATCACTGTGGAGTCGGACATACTACCAAGTGGAGGTTCAGACCACTGGCCCATAATAATGGATGCGGCTATCCAAGGTACACCTAGGAACAAGCCATTCAGATTTGAAAAGTTTTGGCTTAGTCACCCTGAGTTCATTTCGAAAATTGAACATTGGTGGAATGAACCGTTAGGCATAAGAGGAACTAAAATGTTCATTCTACAAGCTAAAATTAAACACATCAAAGTCATACTAAAATCCTAGAATCAAGAAGTCTTTGGCAACATATTTAAGGAAAAAAAGAAACTAGAGGAGAAAATGGATCAAATACACAAGCAATGGATCCAAGTAAATATTAACTAAGAAACTATGAATACAGAACAAAAACTCATGCAGGATTGGCAGATCAGATGCCAATAGGATGAAATGCTACGGAAGCAAAAATCTAGAATTCAATGGCTTAAGGAAGGTGAAAATAAAACTAAATTTTTCCATAGATCTGCCATTGATCACAGAGGTGGTAATAAAATATTAAGAATTAAGGATGATCAGGGAACCTTTGTACAAACTCATAAAGAAATCTCAAGCCTTCTCATAAATCATTTCAGCCAGATTGCACGGGAACCTGAGATTGACAGAGAGGAAGCTATTAGGGAAATTTTGACCTCTATCCCCAAGCTCATCACAAAGGATAAAAACAAGGCTTTAAATCGAAACATCACCTTGGAAGAAGTGGAAGAGGCTGTGAAAGATATGCCAAATGGTAAGGCACCAAGGCTAGATGACTTCACCATCGACATTTACAAAGCCTTTTCGGAAATAATCATGACAAAGGTTTTGGAAGTGGTGGAGGATTCCAAACATTCCTCTTCCATCCTCAAATCCCTCAATTCTACATTCCTTACCCTTATTCCAAAGGAGGAGGAAGCTAACACTGCGTCGAA
Organism: Pinus taeda; assembly: GCA_000404065.3. Lineage (NCBI taxonomy): Eukaryota > Viridiplantae > Streptophyta > Pinopsida > Pinales > Pinaceae > Pinus > Pinus taeda. The sequence goes on from APFE030255064.1 coordinate 97,684, forward strand.
GTTTCGGCCAATTGCTTTGTACAATGTTTTGTACAAGATTATTTCTAAAGTCATAGCCAACAAACTAAAACCAATTCTTCTTGGAATCATTTCAAAATAATAATCAGGCTATGTAGAAGGGAGACAGATTATGGACAACATCTTGCTAGCTCAAGAGATGATTCATACTCTCCTAACTCAAAAAAAAGCAAGCATGCTAATGCAGTTGGACCGATCAAAGGCTTATGATAAATTCAACTGGAACTATTTGGAGGATATTTTAGAAGCGTTTGGCTTTGTAAAACAATGGATAATCTGGATCCTTTCCCTAGTCAAGTCTACTAGGTTTTCAATCCTGGCTAACAAAGCTCCCATAGCCCAGTTTACACCCTCCCAAGGTTTACGCTAAGGGGATCCCCTATCCCACTTTTTGTTTGTTATTCTAATGGAAGGTCTAAGCCAACTAATCAATAGAGAAAAAGAGGGTGGAATTATTCAGGGACTCCAACCTTGCCCTCAAGCCATGCAACAACACATCAGCAGTTTGTCGATGACACAATGCTACATGAAATGCCCTCTGTCAAAGAAGCTATTGGCTTCAAGAACATTCTCAATCGTTTCAGTCTGGCCTCAGGTATGGAACTTAATCTAGCTAAATATTCCATTTTATTTTTCAATACGCACCTAGTAATCCAGAAGAATCTTTCTACCATCTTAGGTTTCAAGAGATGCAACCTACCCTCAAGATACCTTGGAATTCAGCTGACTAATAAAGCCTGACAAAAAATGCATTGGGAAAGAATTATTGCCAATCTAGAGAAAAGATGTCATCATTGGACACACAGAACCCTCAACTTTGGAGGTCGCCTAGTCCTTGCCAAATCTGTCCTCTAGGCTATTCCGCATCACGTGCTTTCTATTCTCCGGGTACCTAAAGGTGTTCTGTAAGAAATCTGACTCATCCAAAAAGCGTTTCTTTGGTCAGGTAATTCAGGGAAGTAGAAGTGGTCTCTAATTCCATGGGATAACATCTGTAAACCCAAAAACCTGGGGGGCTTAAATCTTTAGGACCCCTTCACCTTCAACCGTGCATGTGGAGCCAAGTTAAGGTGGAGGTGGCTAAAAGAACCGAATTTACCTTGGGCCAAACATTAGAAAGCAAAGTATGTTGATAACTATAGCCTGCAGAATTTGATCAAGATACAAGAAACCCCTTATGGTTCTCCAATTTTGAATGTTTCTAGAACTAATTGGCACATAATTTAGGAATAGAGTTTTTGGGAAGTCCAAGATGGAAACGCTGCCCTGTTCTGGGGAGATGCTTGGTGGCAATTACCTAAGCTGGAAATCCCTGAATTCTTAACCATTCAAAGAAGAAACCAGGAGCTAGGGAGGATGACTATGAGCCATTAATGGAAACCTAACAATAATAACCAAGCATGGAAAATGTGGATATTCGACGACACAAAATAGCCTAAAGGGGAAAATGATGGTATAAGACCACCACAAATAGAGTTGAACAAAAGAAAGATAAGGAATGCATGGGATGCTAATCAACTACGTTGGGGCAAGCTCGAGGGGGGAAATTTCTCACTCAAAGAAGCAAGAGTCTATATAGAAGAAAATGAACACAAGGAAAAAGTTAATTAGTATAGTAAAGTTTGGGATGCTCAACTTTGGCCGAAGATTAAAACCTTCCTAGGGCTCTTGATGCATTAAAGACGCTTACCTGGGAGAACCTTCAGAAAAAGGGTTCATAGGCCCCTCACGCTACCCCCTATGTGAAATTGAGGAGGAAACCATGAATCACCTCCTCAATACTTGTGAATGGACATAAAGCCTTTGGAATTGGATAGAAGCCATATTTAAAAGGACAAACAGGGTACAAAACTCAATTCAGGAAAGCATAGGGAACTAGAGACGTAATTTTTCCAAAACCCAAATGGTCAATACATTATGGAAACTTATCCCAGGGTTTATAGTGTGGTCGGTATGGAAAGAAAGAAACAAAAGAGTGTTTCATGATGAAACCAAAACCATAGAATTTATTAAAGGCACAATTCTGCAAAACATGAGAGAAACGGTTCTCACTAGAGGGAAAGCAAAACAGAATGAGGATTTCTCTGTCTCTGACTTACAAATTCTGAAGGCATTTGGAATTGAGATAGGATCCATCATTGTCTCCTTGGATCTGCGAGAGCAATAAGGTACCTCTGAGAATGCCTAGTCTCCACCTCCAACAAACTTTCTTAAACTCAACTTTGATGGGGCTTCTCGTGGAAATCCTCGGCCTATAGGAATAGGGGGTGTTCTTCAGGATTACATAGGGGAAATACAATGGGTGAAGGAACCAATAATGAAATGGAATTTGCAGCTTTAGAGCAAGGGTTAAGAATTCTAAGACATCTGAACGCAGGAGCCACAGTGGTGGAAGGGGATTCTCTTTTGACCATCAATGCAGCAAGTAGAATGTATATGGGAATGAAACTGAGTAAGGTCACAAAGCATTGGAGGTTGGCCAAGGTCACAGAGCTCATAGCGAAGCACCTCTTATGCCTTAACAGAGTCATACTGCAAGCAATGAGAGGAAAGGAAAATGCAATGGCTGATTATCTAGCCAGCTACGGGATCGATCATCACTTCACCTACCCTGACACCTGTTGGCATGAGTTCACATGCACCGACCTTCGGAATAAGTGCACACTTCTCTCAAGACAAGACATTAGTTAACGAAAGAAGTAGTGCAGAGGTACGAAGGTTTTCACCTTATGAGTGAATGAAGATATCCAATCGAAAGAACATCAAGTGACAAATCCATGAAGTACATGAGGAAGAGTGGGAATCAATCCACAAGGACAAAGTGCAATGAATGAGGTGGACAACCAATAAAAAATATGATCAGCGTTGTCAGCGAATCATAAGGGAGGACACATGGCATTCAACAAATAGGCTCAAGCATGGCAGAATTAAGACTCTGGATACGTATCATAATCAAGAAATGGGAATTCGTAGCAATAGTTATTATGACAGGATCCGCGCCTATCTGACGAAGAAGTGGGAAACCTCAGGCCAGATCTGGCCACCCTCTCCTATATCTAAAGCTTCCTACTAGAAGATTGGTATATAGCTCTCTCGTGACTCGCAACATAGCAATAGCAGAGCTACTAAGATTTTTAGTGTTTCTGAGACCTGCAATAGTAGTATGGTGCGTGAAGGAAGTCGGAATGTTTCACCTAACTGGTACCTACAGAAAGCCAGAGAGGCTTATGAAACCCAGACTACCCAAAATGAAAAACATAAAATCGATGAGTTTGAAGTGATGGTAACAGAGGAGGAAGAACATTTGGAAGTGCAAGATCTAGAGAAGGAAGTGGAATGGCTTCATGATCCAGGCACTACAACTACTAGAGCAACTCAATTTGTCTGAACCCAGGGAGAAATGTGGAGGATGAAAACCATGTTAGCCAAGGTGCTTAGCATGCAAGTTGAAGATATCAAAAAATATGACCAGACAATCTCTCTCATTTTGACAGAGCAGTTGGCTAGGCTTGATGCCATGGAATTCAATCTCAACACCCTAACTTAGGAAATCAGAGTCCTCTCGTAGAAATTAAGTGTCCTCATCAGTCTCCTCAGGCACTCGATGCATTAGGGACCTAAGGATGCTATGGAGGTCATGGAGGAGGCAATTGATACCAGTCATAGAAAGCGCACCACTACTCAGACGAATCCATAGCCTGAGAAAATGATTGCAACAACTGGCCCGAGTGCTCCCAGTAAAGATTATGTTATCATAAAGCTGTAATGGGTTCTCTGTTTTTTAGCTCTCTTCATGTTTTGGCTTATTTTGTTCCTGCTTCTAAGATACTAGAAACATCCTCTTGGTCCTCCTTCTTTCCTTTTGGTCAAGTAGCTAAGAGTGATGAACTATTTCGCTTTTTCAAGCCCCTCTATAGGCAATCCTGTAGGGTTAGCCTCGGGGTCAGAAGATGATGTTTTAGCTACTCAAAGACATTTTGAGCAGGTGCAAACCATTTTTTATCTTATGTATTTTATGAATTAATATAAAACTATTGATTTACAAAAAAAGAAATGTGTATCAACCACTTACAATTATCATTAATGTGGATAACTACTTACAGGATTTAATGACTAAAGTAAATAACTATAACTCTGAATAGGCCCCTTGGGCTTATTACCTAAATAAGGGGTTAGGGTTGGACCTGAACAACTATAAAGGTGGAATCACTAGTTGAGGGTTGAGGTGATTTGGCGTTTGGAAGCCCTGGTTGCTTTTGTCTTTATTTATTTCATGAGATCCCACATTCATGCTTGGAATATGGCACAAGGTTGATTGACTGAAAGAGAGATTTGGTTCAGCCCAATCTATGCTCAAGTGGTACATGGAACTCCCTGAATTAGTTGGCACTATCATATGTCAATATGAGACATTTCTTTATTGTGATCTATGAGAATTTATAGTATTATATTGGTGACATTATGGCTGAGTTTTCATGGTTTATGTGTTGGTTATATGAGGTGTACTACATATGGATCTTGTCATGAATTGTTTAGTTATTTATTAACTAATGCATGTATGGACTAATAAGTATTGTCGCAGCTATGTGGAGACCAAATAGAGCCTTCTTGGTGATTCTCAAATGAATCTCAGACTATTATGATCATATATGCATTCATGACCTATAGCTTCTATTTTTTCCATGTGTTTGACCAAATGTCTAGTGTGTTCTAGGCAGTGTAGGTCAAGTTCTTAATTCGAGTTTTGATGTTTAGATTTTCCCTCATGCAAATAAGGATTTTGGAAAGTCTTAGATAATTCTAGGAAATGGTCTAGAGGCTAGCCTAAAATTATAGCTCAGATCTACAGACCACACCCTCTGAACTAGAAATGTTGGGCTATAATTGCATGGAAGTAGTGTCGTGCATGTAGTGGGATCCATATAACCACACCCTTGCGTAATTGTGAGTACAATTGGGCCATTAAGTGAGAGAAAAGTATCCCTAGGTCAAGGTTTGGTCACCTAGCGTGATTCTTTAGCCCTTGAGTGTCCTACAAGCCTGGAGGAATGTCTGTGAGTTTCCAATTATTGGCCCCACTTTCATAACTAAATCTTGGAGTTCAAGTCATGTCATAGTAACTCTTTGTCTCATGTCTACCTTGACAAGCCATTGAAATTGGGTAAATGTGGGAGGTGATGGTTACAAAGTGGTATCATATCTTCTAGGTTCAAACACTTGGATTGGATGGGTGGAATGTGATTGATATGTTTGCATGTCCAATTTTCTATGTGTTTGTCATGCATGCATGTTGGTTATTTATCGTGATGGTCATTGCTACAGTTGTGTCATCATGTTGAGGTTGATGATGTTGGTATGTCGAGGTGATTGATATTTTGATGTTATATAAATATTATATATATATATATATATATATAAATATATATATATATATATATATATATATATATATATATAGATAGATAGATATAGATATAACACTAATATGGGCTTATTTGTGTAGATGAGATAACCTCCCTTGAGCTTCACTAGGGTATGTTTGATTATGTTTATATTTGGTTTATTTGACATGGTATGGTTGTAGGAAGTAGAAGATCAGAGATGACAAGAAAAATGGTGGATTACAATTCACATGACTCTCCTTATAAATCATATGAGAAAAAAAGAGATGAATACTCTCCTAACATGGAAGATACCTTAAGAACTTTAAAGGAAGAGGTTAGAAGTTGTAAGGTAGATAATGACAGGATCATTTAGTCACAAGAAAGATTGGCTAGGGCATATGAAAAACAAGCAGAGGAAAATGCAATGATTCTTCATATTTTATCAAATTTGTAGAGATAGGGACAACCACAAAGAACTTATGGACAATAGGAAAGGACAAATGGGGCATATAGTAGTAGGTCTCATCGAGGGTAGAGGTTGGATAGAGATGACACAGTTAGAGGTGGTAGATGGATGGATACACCTAAATGGTAAGGTAGTGATTATGGATTATATTCTAGTTCTAGATCAGAGAGACAACATGGGCATCACCATTATCATCCTTACAGGAGGAAATAGAAGCAGTACTTTATGGATGAGTTAAACCAATTCAAGCATCCTACATTTGATGGAGAACTAAAGAAACCAAAAGATGAAGAAGCATGGTTTCTTGGGATGAATAAGTTCTTTGAGATACATGGTTATACAAAGAATATGCAAGTGAGGATAGCCATTCAGTCTCAAATGGAAAGCCAAGATTTGGTGGGAATATGTGAAGCATGTCAGAGGCATCAAGACAAAGGGGTTGAGTTGGCATGAGTGCAAGAGACTTTTTCAAGAAGAAGTAATTATCAAAAAGATATTATGATGGTAAGGCTAAGGAGTTCTACAAGTTGAAGATGAGGTCTATGACAGATGAAGAGTATATGACTAAGTTACTGGAGCGATTGATATAAGTTCCATATCCTAAGCATGAGAAGACGAAGGTTCAAAGATTCGTTATTGGATATCCTTTAACATTTAAATATCAGGTTGAGTATGATGAGGAAATTGGAGGAAATCATTGGAATTTAAAAAATTGTTATGATCAGTTTAAGCATAAGTTTGAGCCTAAGCAGGGTTGGAAACGTAATGAAAAGACTAAGGGAAATGTGATAAGAAGAAAGCAATACCTCAGGATGCAGGTAACAAGGAGAATGTAGAATCGTATAATAAATTCAATGTAATTGATAGAGGACAGTGATTTTAGTTTGAAGAATAGAACAAGGGTGATGGCAGGAAGCCTTTACATTTTTGGACTTGTGGAAAGGATCACTGTAGGAGAGATTTTTCACAACATCAGGGGGGAAGACCTTAGATTTAAAGTACTCAGGAGGCACAGATAGTTGGATATGTTTGACAAACAATTCCTCATATTTATGCAACATTGGATAATAGGTAGGCTAATCATGAAGCATCTATTATCGAGATGGAAGGTAAGCTTTATGATTAAGTTGTTTATATTTTCATTTACCTTGGATCCAACTATAGTTATACTAGTCCTAACCTGGTGGATAAGTGTTGCTTGAATAAAGAAGTGCATGCAGAGTCTTGCTTGGTGTGATTTGTTAAATTTACCAAGAAAATATTTCATTATTGGGTGATATCTTGTGCATTTGAATTGAAAAATATGTCTACATAAGCACATCTAAATGTGCTTCAGTTGGGATCATACAACATGATTTTGGGTATTTATTGGTTGTACATTCATAGGACTAATGTATATTTCTATGATAAGGCTATTGAGTGCTTGGATGGTGATAAAGAGAAGAGAATCTTTCAAGATATGAAGAACCCTACGTAAGTGAGAGTGGTTACAACTATGTAGGAAAAGCATAGTAGTAGGAAAGGTGTGTCTTGTTTGCATTTCATATTTCCAGTTTCCAGTGAAAAAGGGATGGATGTTAAGGATGTTGAAGTTTTGAAGAAGTATCTATTTTGCAGTAGTTTCAAAATTAATTTCTAGCAAAGATGTCAAAGTTACGCCTCATAGGAAAGTGGACTTTTATATTGAGTTGATGCCAAGAGAAACACCAACATCTAAGGCACCTTATAGGATGAACACTCTAAAATTGGTGGAATTGAAGTTGTAGCATAAGAAAATGTTTGATAAGGGATAAATTAGGCCAAATGTGTCACCTTGGGGTGCACCAGTATTGTTTGTGAAGAAGAGGACTGGTACTCTTAGGTTATGTATTAATTACAGGCAATTGAACAAGGAGATGATCAAGAACATGTATCCTTTTTCATGGATTGATGACTTGTTTGATCAGTTGAAGGGATTAGTAGTGTTCTCGAAGACTGATTTGATATCAAGCAGTAATCAGGTACGCATTAAAAAAGAGAACATTTATAAACCACATTCCAGACAAAGTATGGGCATTATGATTTTTTTATGGTTCTTTTTGGTTTAACTAATTCTCTAGCTACTTTCATGTTTTTGATGAATAATGTGTTGCATCCTTATATGGAAAATGTTGTGATCGTGTTCATTGATGACATATTGACATATTCCAAGAATGAGGAAGAGCATGTAGAACATATAACAATAGTGTTAATATTGTTGACAGAGAATTAGTTGTATGCCAAGCTTAGTAAGTTTAGTTTCTTTAAGACAAAATTTCATTACATGGGGCATGTTGTTTCCAAGGAATGTATAGCAATGGACCCAGAAAATATTAGAGCTATCATGGAATGAGAAACTCCTAGGAATGTGGAGGAGGCCAGATCATTCATGGGAACGGGTTCCCCCAAGAGCAGTTTTGGGGCCAAAAGCCCATATTTTGGGACTATCTTGTAATAAAATTGTAAAGTCTCCACATTTTGTGGTCACGGAGTGCGAAGGTGTCAAGATTCAAAAAGGATTGTCCACCCTTGTTTTGTAAAGTATCAAGTCAGTTGTAGATATCTACCCATGGTCTGTCGGATGGTATAAAAAAGAGCCACGTAAGTAAGCTATAGGCAATGAAGAAGAAAAGGAAGAAAGAAGAATTTGGACTTTTGTTAGAGAAGTCTAAGTATTTCAAGTCTTAGCATAGGTAGAGACTCTACAGCTGATTGTGCAGAGGCCTAGGGTAGAAGTCCACAGCTGAGTGTGCGGACCCATGCAGCTGTGTGCATGGGACGGATAGAGATATTAATAAAGAGAAGTATTCTACAATTATTTTGTATTTAGTCCCTATTAATGCATCTGATTATATTACATTTTGGGTTTAATTTATGATGTTTATTTGATTCATGAATATATGTGATTGTATCGGTTAATTGAACGCAAGTAAGGATACTAGTTTACGCGAAGTTAACTGTGAATGATTATTAAGATAAGTAAAACACTTGGGATAACTTGGGAACCTACACAAAACATTGTCATAGCTACGCGAAAGTACCTGGAACACAAGTTAGGGTTACGCAAAGGTCAATCATACACCTTCGCTGAGGTACTGAAGGGTGTAATATAGGGGAAACTGACAGAGCCCTAAGGCTTAATGATCTACACGAAACTAGGGGCAGAGGTTGTAAGCTGACATCACGACCATCTCAGGGTGTGGAAACTTGGTTCCAGCATCCCCCCATATTGTTGTGGCTGAGACTTCAGTCTGTGCTCCATGGGCTGATGCCGAAAGGGCCAGTAGTGTAGGGATTTTTTTGGCTCACTAACGCTGAACCTGAGTCAGGGCCCACAAATCCAACAAATGGTTTTGTTGTCGGAACTAGAATCTCCATGAGAGATGTGTGATGTCATATCGCTGGAACACAACTAAGAAAGAGATCAAAGACTAGTTCTATAAAAAGATCCACAAATTTGTGGTGCAAGAGAACAGAAATCTGTGGCTGACAAAAGAATATTGGATAGACAGGTTCTGATATATAGAAATCCATGAGATCTTTTTTTGTTCCTTTCCAGTTGAGTTATATGAGTGGATCATGAAGCTAGCGAATAGTCAAGGAAGGTGGAGCCTTAATGGTCCTATTGTCTAGACACTGGATTTAGTACAGAGACCTGAAGCCTCTGGGGATAATATTGCCCACATTGTCAATCATTGGCTTAATTGTATCATAGGAGGATTTGTAACTGAATTCGCGGTCAATACCTCAGCCAATTACAGTGAAGCGGAGCATCAATTTTTCAAAGGTCTGTGAGGTAAGTACTTGAAGTCTTTAAACACTTGGATTAAGATGTTATTGTGTGAAAAATGGGTTATGCATCTACCTTGATGTTTGGATCTACGTGAAATGGAAAAACTTTCAGGAACGAAGGAAGAGAGTGTCCTAAATATAGCCCACTGATTTCACCTCCTTTGAATGATGAAGAGGGAGTAGTGCAGGCTTCTCCGTGAAGTGCATTTCAGTTGATAAAAAAATGGTTCTCATGACTACCACCTCCACCTAACCCACCTCCACCTTCACCACCATCACCTATGACTTTGCCTACACCACCACCACCTCCACCACATCTCAACATGGTGAATTCAGTGAAGCTACTTTTGTTTAAGGGCTTGGGAAATGAGGACCCGGACTAGTTCTGGTTAGTCATAAAAGTTGTATGGGAAGCACAGGGAATCACAAATGATCACATGAAGAAGGCAACATTTGTTAGTGCTTTACAGGATCGTGTACTAACTTGGTACATCAAGTACTCTAATCATAACCCAAATGTTGGGTTGGCAGAGATCCAGACCGCGCTGAATAAAGAGTTTCGTACGCCATATCCAAGGCGTAGTCGATTGTGGGGTTCAAGGAAATTGCGATGAAACCATGTGAAACACCTTGGGAATTGGATCAGAGATTGAAGAGTAAAATCTGTGAAGCTAATATGAACTTAACAAATGGATAACACCACAAGTGGTTCGTGGCTTCACTCCTACCTCACCTAAGGGTTGCACTGTCACAATAGAAGACTACGACTTAGGTAGAGGCCTTGGAGATTGCAATAAGACTGCATGAAACACTGATGCAAGATTTGGATATGGGGGTTTGGTAGATCCATGTGCAGTTGCAACATCTTGGCCTTGAAATGAAAATTTTGAAGTAGGACAGAACAATTCAACTGGAGGTGTGCAAAGAGATATGGTGCCTGAAATATAAAGGCCACGGGCATGACAAAGACCACTTCTCAGTCTTTGCGAACTATATTGCAGGAGGAGGATCAATGCCTTTGAGGTCAGAAGCCCTAGCAATACTGAGCGCAGGGCATATGTTGTGGTGTGCTATATGTCAAGTAGCAGGGAAATATGCGACTGATAATTGTCATTTGTTGCAGAAGTTTGTACAAACATCGCAACAACTGTTATGCAACTTCTGCAATTCGGTAGGGCATGATGAATGTAACTTCCCGAGTTATGAATAGAACACCTACCTATAGAGTTGAGGCAGAAATGCAGCCTCCTGACCAGAGCATTGGGATGGCATGAACAGGCTTTCAGGGGCACAGATGAGGCTGAGGTGGAGAAGGACTTAGCAAAGGCCGGGGAAAATTGATATGTTACAATTGTGGAGGACCGGGATGCTATGATAGTGAATGAAATAAACCAATGTGCCCGTTGTGTAAATATTGTACTTATTTTGATCATGAGACAAAGGACCGTCTTACACTAATAGCAGGGATATGTGACAAAGGGGTGCTACCACCGCAGCTGACTCAGAACCTACAGATGATGAGGGCTGAGTCTCGCGAAGAGGATCCGAATGTGAATATAGTGCTCCGAAGTGGAATTGCAATGGGCAATGATAAGGGGAAACAACCTAAAGACAATGCATGGGTTCGGAAAGCCCCGATGAAGGAGGCTAAATTTGATTTGGAGCACGCACAGAAAACGTTCGTGGAAGCCAAGAGGATCTTCGCTGAGGCCTCTACCTTGGGGAGCTAGGATAAGCTTGTTCAGGAAATGGACCCTTCTATGCTTATGACCTTTCTAGAGACCTACATCAAGCTACTGTGTTATGGAAAGGCTGTGAAGGGGTTACAGGAACTTATAAATAGATGTACCAGAAGCACTCCGAGTGAACTGTGCATGGTACAAAAGCTTGGTAAGCATAAGGCAAGGATAGGGCATTAAATTCGACTCACCACGGAGATAGGAGAATATGAAATGGATCAGGTTATTCTTGATCTATTGTCAGACACGAACGTTTTACTGAAGTAGAGTTAGGATCATATGGGGAGACCCGCGCTACAGTGGTCTCCAATTCAGTTAAGGATGGAAAATCAGTAGAAGATCATCCCCATGGGAAGCTTGTAGGCAGTAACTACAAATATTGAGGGCACAAGTGCATTGGCTTATTTTGAAGTGATAGAAATTGTGGATGACAGCAACCCATACCCTACGCTTCTTGGCATTGATTGGGCTACTGACATGAACAGGGTAATCAACCTAAAGAAGTGAAAGATGATATTTGAAAAGAAATCGCTTCACGTAATAGTACCCCAAGATCCTGCTAAAGGTTCACGCTATACTGAACCAGTCCACGATTACAAAAGTAATGAATATTTGGATTGAATATATAAAATAACAATGCGAGACCAAGATTGGGTGAATCTAACAATGGATGGCCAAATTACAAGGGATCATGAGAGTTCCTACAACTCAGACTTGGACGATGAATTAGAGCGATGGAAGAATTGGCTACATGAAGTAACCACGCTAAGCTGTAACATGTTGACCCGGTCGCTATGTTGTGTGTCATCAAAGTACAAAATCTTCCCACTTATGATGGCTTGAATGATGTGGATGTTTTTTTGGATGCATTTGAGAGGGATGTACCAGAGAAGTAGTGCTTCTACGCTTTGGACTGGGCACTATGCGCTATGCCTGCGAGATGGTGGGGTACCCACAAGGGTGGTTTTGACGACTGGCACGAGTGTAGGACGATGATGAAAACACACTTTGGGAAGCCAAAGGTATGAGTGATAGGAAAGTATGACGGGAAGGACAATCCATTCAAACACTTAGCCAAATGGGCTAAGGCCTATCGATCGAAGCCCCAACCTAAATGGGTGCACTTGTTTTGTCACACCTTGGATGTTGTCCCGATCAATGGGTACTTGGAGATAGAGCTCCGCCATGGCACAGGTGAATGGGATATTCTACATGAATGTTTCATAATGAAATTTAGCTTCAAAGACCGGTTTGATTGAATTAACAAAGCACTGCAAGAAATTAAAGCAGCGATCTTTAGGATACCGCAGGATCCTTTAGATTTGATTCAACTCGATTGGACTACTCAGCTGAGCCATGTAATGGAATACTATAATCTGGCTACTGAAGAATAAGATGAGCACCCACGAAAGATTAATATCCCTGAAACTGAGGGTCACCGCAAGGTTGAGGGACCTCAGATCGAGAATCCTAATATAACCGCACCACTGAAAAAGAAATAGGTAAATATTAGTACGGAGGCGGAGTCCAAATTCGCGAAGATTGGAGATTACTAGGATGGTGCGATGGTATATAAGTTCGCCACATTGCTATGAAAATACCAGGATTTGTTCCCAACCAAGTTTCCGGAGTTAAAGGGGATAATAGGGGACCTGGGCGTTATGAAGATCGCGTTAAAACCCGACACGAAGCCGGTTAAACAAAGACCTTACCGTCTCAATCTGAAGTATAAGGAGATGGTTGATCTAGGTGGATGTTGGTGGCCACTCACCTATTCCACTTGGACCCCCACAACTCTATTTCAGTTTTTCAGTTTCCTTATTTGTCGCACAATTTACTATTTTTAGCAGTTTTTCGAGTCCTAAACTTCCGGAGCCATTTTGAGGCCCTAAACGACCTTTTTTGGGAAATTTGGGAGCAACATGGGTCTATGGCCTATTTATTCTCTTTACAAAGGTGTAGTCCTCGGATAGATCTTTCTAACGAGCTATTGTGCAAGTCAAATGGAGATTGTATGCCAAAGTTACGACCCTCGAAAGTTGATGTACCAATTTACTCGAAACGGGGCCCATAGTTTGGCATTTCATCTCCTAGGGTTAGGTTTTTGGATATTTAGAGTTTTCGATTGTTTCTCAACAATAAATAGGCCTTTGAGCTTCATTGTAACACAATTCATAGGCATGTAGCCTCCACATCTCTTCTTAGAGATAAGCTACCATTGCCCTAGCTGGTTTATTTCCATTTCTATTTGTAACCATATTTCAGTATTTTACAGTAATGAAATGAAGTACTATTTCCGCTACATCTCTATGTTTATGGTTATCTCTGTAATTTTTTCTGTTCTTGTTTAAATTCTAGATCGGTGGTATCAGAGCAATCTTTTGTTTCTCTTTTTTCTTTGCATGTCCCCAACGAGGTTGGGATATAAGGAGTTAGGGCTTGAATTGGTCGAACCTTTGCAAGGCCAGCCTTGCAAATCCCGATGGCCTCCCATGGTGGATGAAAGGAAAGATGAGGTGGTAGGAAATCCTATAAAAATATTTCTCAAATAAGCCCTCGAGCGACAAAGGAACACAATGATGGAAAACTTTGCCCAGATCCTTCAATGGCTACCCAGAGGTGACACATCAGCTTCCAACAGCTACTCTGGAAATGCCACACCCTTTAAGGTACAAGTTAATTTTAAAATCTCATATTCAAGGGTCAGATAGATGCAGATGTCGTAGCTAAATGGTTAAATATGATTGAAGGGCATTTTTCTATTCATGATTTTTCTAGTTGAGAAAAGATTATTTTCACTCTTCTCAAAGCAGCCCCCCACATCAAGGACTGGTGGGAAACCTACTGCAAGCAGAAGGATGAAAGTGTGGGCTCGCTATTCTCAGCCACACCCACATGGAATTCATTGCAAGATGCCATCAAGGAGTAGTACTACCCTGTCAAAAGCTATGAGGACAAAAACATAATATGGACCATGCTGCAGCGGGGAAGGGACCAATATGTGCCGGAGTTCACAAACACTTTTCATACCCTTCGCACACAGTTGGGTATCAAGGACTCTGAGCTACATTTGGTACTCAAATACCGTGGCTACCTCCATAGATACATCCAAGACAAGATGGAGTTCCTTAACATCTGCTCTCTTGGCATGGCGTACTGATATGATGTCAAGATCGAGCAAAAGTTTAAACAGAAGAAGCAAGACTTTGGATCTATGAATCTGAAACAAGGGAAAGGCTTCCCCAATTCATAGAACCAAGGACAAAGCCAAGATGAGGCAACCCAAGGAAACCCATCAAAGCCACAAGAAAAAACCAACAACACGAGGTAGAAGAAGGACACAGGAAAGTGGTCTGAGTTCCATAAGAGCCTCGCTCACAACACAAGTGAGTGTAGGACGAAGCAGTTGTTGGTGGTTGAGTTGAAGGCTTCAGAATCAGAAGCATGTTCTGACCTTGAGTGAGAACCTGACAAGGGGAATGGCAAAGGAAAGCATATCATTAATGCGGAGCCTAGCGCCAATGTTGCCAATGCCATGATCCAGAAGAGGTGGAGCATCTTTTCCACTCACGGATGTGGGTGAAGGGTTCACCACTAAAATTCATTGTCAACAGTGGCTACCAAAAGAACCTTATTTTAGTAGAGGTCATGAAGTGGTTGGGCCTACTGACTAACCACACCCGCAGTCGTACAATATCGGGTGGCTTCACCAAGGAAGAGATCTCTGAGTTCGCTAGCTGTGTCACCTTCCCTATAGCATCAAACCCTTCACAAACAAGGTATTGTGCGGTGTTGCACCTCTAGATGTTTATGATGTATTATTAGGCCAACCATACTAGTGGAGGTGACATGCTGTGTATGAGTCAAGGCCTCACACTGTCATGATTTCTTTGTGTAATTCATTATACAGGATACCTGAGGTAGCCCCACATACGGCCACCTCTTTGATCGCGGCTAAGGAATGCAACAAGCTCATCTCCCAGACTAGGAAATTCATTTTCTGTCTAGTTCACTCCCAAAGTGAGGGAAAGATCCTCGCCACATCCATGACCCCCGCGAAGGGTTCCTGCACGCAGCAGTAGCAATAGATGGATACGATCATGAAAGAACACAGGAACGTCTTCTCCTCATCCACAAGGGTACCATTGCACTATCAGGTCAAGCATTCATTCAATTTGACTCTCAGAGCACCTCTACCCAACAGGTCGATATATCACCTCTCCATTCTGAAAAATGACAAGTACAAGAAGAGATATGGTCCTTACACCAGTACCAAGGTTGTGGGCAATAATGCTTTGGAGCACAACATTCCCCCATTCCTTCGCTCGCACCGAGTGTTCAATGTGGACTGCCCTCTACCATTCTTCCCACCATTACTGGACACATCAGTGATTATAGAACAACTCACAAGGGAACAAGTTCAGTAGATGGAGGAACTCAATGCAATGGGGACCATTGCTTCCTAAGGGGGGAGGAATGATCTAGGTGGATGTTGGTGGCCACCCACCTACACCACTTGGACCCCCACAACTTTCTCTTTCAGTTTTTCAATTTCCTTATTTGTAGCACAATTTACTATTTTTAGCAATTTTTCGGCTCAACTTCCAGAGCTGTTTTGAGGCCCTAAACGACATTTTTTGGAAATATGGGAGCAACATGGGGCCATGGACCAATGTTAGTCTTCCCAAACTTGTATTCCTCATATATATCTTTCTAACGAGTTATTGTTTGCATCAAATGGATATTGTATGCCAAAGTTACGACCCTGGGAAGTTGATGTACCAATTTACCCAAAACGGGGCCCACAATTTGGCGTTTCATCTCCTAGAGTTAGGTTTTTTTATTTTTATGGTTTTCCACTGTTTCTCAACAATAAATAGGCCTTCGTGCCTCATTGTAACATAGTTCAGAGGCATGTAGTCGCCACATCTCTTCTCATAGATAAACTACCATCGCCCTAGTTGGTTTATTACCATTTCAATTTGTAATCATATTTTAGTATTTTACAGTAATGAAATGAAGTATTATTTCCACTGCATCTTTGTGTTCATGCTCATCTATGTAATTTGTTGTGTTCTTATTTAAATTTAGATCAATGGTATTCTCTTTCTTTGTTTTTCTTTGCATGTCCCCAATGAGGTCGGGATATAACGAGTTAGGGCTTGAATTGGTCGAACCTTTGCAAGACCAACCTCGCAAATCCTTATAGCCTCCGATGGTGGATGAAAAGAAAGATGAGGGGGTAGGAGATCCTATCAAAATCTTACTCAAAGAAGCCTTTGAGTGATAAAGGAATGCAATGATGGAAATCTTTTCCCAGATCCTTTAATGACTACCCAGAGGCAGCGGATTGGCTTCCAACATCTACTCTGGAAATGCCACACCCTTTAAGGTACAAGTTAATTTTAAAATTGCCATATTCAAGGGTCAGATGGACATAGATGTCGTAGATAAATGGTTAAATATACTAGAAGGGTATTTTTTTTGTTCATCATTTTTCCAGTTGGGAAAATATTATTTTTTCTCTTCTCAAAATAGCCCCCCACATCAAGGATTAGTGGGAAACCTACTGCGAGTAGAAGGATGAAAGTATGGGCTTACTATTTTCAGCCACACCCACTTGGAATTCATTATGGGATGCCACCAAAGAGCAGCACTACCCTGTCAAAACCTATGAGGACAAATACATAAAGTGGACCACACTGTGGCAAGGAAGGGACCAAGATGTGCCAAAGTTCATAAACATTTTTCATACCCTTCGCACATAGTTGGGTATTGATGCAGACAGTAACAGTGGCTTAAGAAACCCCATCAATCACCTCGTAGTTCACCTTTTTATTATAACCCAACCTTTCTCTTTTCTACTGGAATGCCTTTGAAAAAAAACCAAAAAAAAGAATTTTACCTTGGAATTTGTAGCGCTTGCCGTACACCAATAAGTCAATGCACATGATCCTTTGTGACCATCGATTTGGATCCATTTGATCTGACGGTTGTCGGAGATTTTAGATGAGATAGGAAGATGGGGGTTAACCACCTAATAAATGATTTTCTCTCTCTCCTCTGCTGCTACGTGTCGAATGGTGAATGGGATCAGGGGACCAACCTTCAATACCTCTCACAGCTCTTGAACCACCCAAAATATTGTTTACTGTTGTGAAACTACTTTCGCGATCCAACGGTTGTGATTAGTTCACAATCCAATGACCATGATTGAATCGCACAATCGCAAGTGCCTTGGCCAGGCTCCTTCTGCTTTAGAGTTGCGATGCGATTGAGGTCCATGAACCCAATAAAATTTAAAAACCTCTATCTATAATATTTCACGTCTAGACTTCGGATCCAATCTATATTTTTCGACGATTCTTAGCGTAAATCAGATTTTCACTCGCGGGACCAAAACTATATAATAACTTCGCCGATCTGATATCGGTGATCCAACGGTTAGGATTAAAGTGGCACCAAACAATGATATTTATAATAAATCCTCTGACTTCTATCAATCATATGGTTTAGGTGTGAAACATAGAAAACAAAGGGATAATCACTCTGCCCAAATACAAAGAATCTGGAAGCATAACAAGGGTTTCTGCAGGCTTGATAATGAATCACATGCACAACATCATTTATTCACAATAAAATAGTTACAGAGTCTCGGCCTTGGCCCGATCACAACATATGAAAAGACCTATGTTTCAATAAATATCCACACACTAATTCTAGGCTCTTTCTCCACTCAATCTACTCATTACATTTTTTCTTCTTTTCATCAATTCAAGATTACTCTAACTGTGCCTAACAACTCAATCTCTATTTTTAATAAATCTAATAGCAAATCTCTAATTCTTAGCTCTATGCTAACAACTTATCTTTGAATCTAAAATAGTACAATTTCTAACTATTACAATAATGAAATACAACTCATTTCTTGAGAGATCCAACCCTCGTAGTAAAAATAACTTTTGACCAATCAGGTCAATGAAATTCAACTAATTTAGCCACAACATGTGAACAAAATTTCACATTGCTGGCTAAGTCTGAATCTCCTACATCAAAATCCTGAGGAAGAAAAGAATCATCCTTCAAAATTTTAGGACTTACTCCATACTTCTGCAATTCTGTTGTTGTCAACTAGTTAGCATCCTCCACTGGCTATCCTTTCCACTTCACTAGCTATTGGAAATAAGTTTTTTCTCTAGTTCTTTTGGATACTCTCTAATGCAAAACAACTTCCACTTCTTTCTTAGTTGTCTTTGGCACTTGTTCTTCCCAGTTCACAGTTTGAACATCATCTCCTGTAGTTTCCTCTTGTAGCTCTGTCTCTAACTCTTTGTATGGATACAAATATGCAACATTGAATATAAGTGATATTCCAATCCCTTCTGGCAACTCAATTTCATATGCATTAGATGAAAACTTTCTTACAATTCTACATGGTCCTATATTTTTCATTTTTAGTTTATTGTAAGTTTTAGCAAGAAATATTTCTTTTCTCAAATATACCATTACCAAATCCCCCACTTGGAATTCTTTCTCTCTACTTTACATATCTACCCTCTATTTGTATCTGTTGCTGCTTTCCTGAAATATGCCTTTGACATCTTCTTGTAGTCTTTGCATGTGCTCTGCAAACTCTTCATCTTTTGCACTTCTTGTCTTTTGTTTACCCAAATTTCTGAGCTCATACACACCTCTTGGATTCATTCCAAAAACAATCTAAAATGGACTCATTCCAGTACTTCAGTTTGGAGTATCGTTATAAGAAAATTTAGCTTGAGCTAGTGCTAAGTCCTACTGTTTAGGATTTTGATGCACTAGGCTTCTCAATATGTTTCCCAAGCTCCTGTTTACTACTTTGGTTTGTCCATCTGTTTGAGGATGGCATGCTGAACTAAAACTGAGGTTGGCTCCTAATTTCTTCCAAATAGTTCTACAGAAATTCCCTACAAACTTTGTATCCCTATTAGACACAATACTTATAGGTAACCCATGTAATATTACAATTTCTGAAAAGAATAGATTAGATATGTGTGTCGCATCACTAGTTTTCTTACATGCAATGAAATGTGCCATCTTGGAAAATCTATCTACTACAACATAAATGGAATTATTCCCTCTTTTGGTTTTTGGTAATCCCAAAAAAAAATCCATGCTAATTGCATCTCATGGTCGGTTTGGTATTGGCAATGGCTGGTACAATCCTGTATTTTGGCTTCTCCCTTTAGCATGTTGAGATATCCTACACTTCTCAACAAATTTCTCAACATCAGTCTACATTTTTGGCCAATAATAAAAAGCATTCACCTAAGCAAAGGTTTTATTTTGTCCAAAGTGACCAGATAATTCTCCACTATGTTTATCCTTTATTATGTTTCCCATAATAGAACATTTGGGAATACACAACTTGTTACTTTTAAACAATAAGCCTCCTTGAATGAGATAGTCCAACCACTGACTTCTGTTATGAACTATTGGATTCTGAATTGTTTCATAGATATCTTTGAAATCTACATCATCTTTGTACATTTCAACAATTTCTTCAAATCCTACAACACCCACTTTGAATTCTTGCACAATAAAACTTACCATGCTCAATGCATCAAAGAGTTTATTTGACTTACCGCTCTTGTGTTTTATCACAAAAGTAAAGCTTTGCAAAAATTCTACCCACTTGGCATGTTTCTGGTTCAATTTTGGCTAGTTATTGATGAACTATAAGGCATGATTGTTTAAATACAAAATGAATTCCTTTGGCAGCAAATAATGTCTCCATTTCTTCAAGGCTTGTACAATAGCATAAAATTATTTATCATAAGAAGAATACTTCTTCTTAGCTTCATTCAATTTCTCACTAAAGTATGCTATTGGTCTCTATTCCTAACTCAAAACTACTCCTATTGCAACTCCACTAGCATCTATTTCAACTTGAAATACCTTTTCAAAATCAGGTAAAGCTAAAATTGGTTCCTCTATGATTTTCTTCTTCAACAATTTAAAATTTCTCTCTATTTCTTCTATCCACTTGAATGGCTTATTTATCTCCTTAATTTTCTCAAGAATTAGTGCACAAATATGACTAAAGCCTTTGATAAACTTTCTATAAAAACTTGCAAGACCATGGAAGCTCCTTACCTCAAATATATTTCTGGGAATAGGCCAATTCCAAATCGCTTGGACTTTCTCTGGATCCATTTTCAATCCTTCTTTAGAAACCAAAAATCCCAAGTAAATAAATTCGTCCTTCATGGAACTACATTTCTTTAGATTTATCAGTAGTTTCTCTTTCTGCAGAGTTCTTAGAACCAACTTCAGACACTCTAGATGTTCTTCTTTAATTTTACTAAAAACTAGAATATCATCAAGATAAACAATAACAAACTTGCCTACATATTCCTTCAAGACTTCCTTCATTAATCTCATGAATGTGCTAGGTGTATTAGTGAGTCCAAAAGGCATCACTAACCACTCATACAACCCACTATTTGTTTTAAATACAGTCTTCCATTCATCGCCTTCTTGAATTCTTATTTGATCATATCCACTCTTCAAATCTATTTTAGTAAAATATTTATATCCACTCAAACAATCCATCAAATCATCCATGTGTGGTAAAGGAAATCTAGACTTGATACTGATCTTGTTTATAGCTCTAGAATCTGTACACATTCTCCATTCACCTCCTTTCTTTGGACTGAGTACTGTTGGTACAACACATGGACTAAGACTCTCTCTGATTAGTCCTTTATCCATCAGCTCCTGAACTTGTCTTCCAACTTCTGCATTCCCTTGAGGAGTTAATCTGTATGCTTCTTTATTTGGAAAAACTTGCTCCTGGTATTAGATCAATATGATGACTAATACTCTTGATCGGTGGTAATGCATTTGGAAACTCATCCACAACAATATCAACAAAATCATTCAACAAAGTTTTGATTTCCTCAGGTAAATCGTCTAAGTTTGTGGAAGTCAAAATTACCTTAGGACTCCCAATGACAGAAAAATGCATTTCTTCACCTTTTTCAACCTCTTGTAACAACTCCTTTCGACTCATCACCATAACACTATTTTCAAGTGCTCCCTTGTCAGCGTCATCCTTCTATGGCAACAGTGTATGTTTAGTTCCATCCTTCTCCGAAGTATAAGTGTTTCTACTCCCATCATGAGTAAATTTTCAATCAAATTGCCATGGTCATCCCAGTAATACATGGCATACATCCATCGGAATTACATCACATAATATCACATCTTTATACGTACCAATTTGTATCTCAACCTTGCATTGTTCTGTCACAATAATATGATGTCCCTTCCGTAACCATGACAATCTGTAAGGAGTAGGGTGTATTGTCTTTACCAATCCTAGCTTGTCCACCATCTCTATAGAAATAAGGTTATCATTGCTTCCACTGTCAATAATCACTTTACAACATTTACCTTTAGTTTTTCATGTAGTTCTGAACAAACTCTTCCTCTAAGCTGGTTCTTCAATCTCCTTCTCTATCTTAAGCAAGGTCCTTCTCAATAATAGAGA
Organism: Pinus taeda; assembly: GCA_000404065.3. Lineage (NCBI taxonomy): Eukaryota > Viridiplantae > Streptophyta > Pinopsida > Pinales > Pinaceae > Pinus > Pinus taeda. The sequence continues at coordinate 119,632 of APFE030255064.1, forward strand.
TTCTCCTACTTCATGGGGTTCTTTCTTTTCCATAAGTAGAGGTGGTTTTGGCTTTGCCTCAACCACATTCGTATTCCTCTGACTTGTTGGTTTATTATGACGACAGTCCCATGACACATGTCCCCATTCTCCACATGTGTAACATTGAACATCTCTTCCTCGGCCTCTTCCTTTGGGTGCAAATCTTCCTCTTTTAAATTCCCCCTCTGTGGTCGTTGACTACTTGAGCTGCTTGCTTCATGCTAATGTTGTGTCCCCTTGGTCTAGTAGTTCCTCTACCTCTTACTGAGCTTCTTCCTCTATTCCTCTGAGTTTGTTTTCTCAACATCTTCTCTTCTGCCTTCAAACCTGCTTGATAGGCATCTTCATTAGTCTTTAGACTCAACAAGCTAATCTCATCCTAGATCTCATACCTTAAGCCATTGATATATCTAGCTACCTTCTCCATGTCATATTCTTCATGTCCTACTCTAATACTTAATCTATAAAACTCTTTTGTTTATTCCTTAACAAACATTCCTTTTTGCCTTAAATTTTGCAATTGTTTGAAAATATTTAACTGATAATCTTTAGGTATAAATTTAGCTTTCATTTTGCTCACCACTTTATCCCATTGTTTGATCTTGGACTTTCCTTTCCTCATTCTGGATGTCTGAAGTTCATCCCACCAAATAGCTGCATGACCATTCAATTTGGTAACTGCAAATTCCACCTTATTTTTTTCATCAATTTCCTCTTCAGAGTTCAAATATTTGACCAATGAATTGATCCAATCCATTAGCTCTTTTGTATTGAGACTCCCTTCCTACATAGGAATTTCCATCTTTGCTTTTCCTTGTACTTTTGCCAACATCTTGATAACTATCGTAGTTTCATTTTCCTCTTATTCTTCCTCAGTAGATTTTGCTCTAGCACTGTCAGCTCCTTCATCAGGTATTCTTCTTTGAGCAGTCTCAATTATTTCCATTCCTGTACACAGAATTTGGAACTCCTCCAGTAGAATTGCATTTACTTCAGGTCTTCCTCGACCAATGCCAGCTCCTCTCCTTGGCGGATTTTTTTTTTTTTGCTGCAATCAACCTTAGCTTCTGCTTTGATACCACAAATGACGTAGGCGGAAATAGTGGCTTAAGAAATGCCAACAATCACCCTGCGGTTCACCTTTTTATTATAACCCAACCTTTCTCTTTTCTTCTAGAATGCCTTTGAATCTGATCTATATTTTGCGTCGATTCTTATTGTAAATCGAATTTTCGCTCACGGGACCAAAACTATGTAATAACTTCACCAATCCAATATCGGTGATCCAATGGTCACGATTAAAGCTACACCAAACAATGAGATTTATAATAAATTCTATGACTTCTATCAATCATATGGTTTAGGCGTGAAATATAGCAAAACAAAGGGATAATAACTCGGCCCAAATACAAAAAATTTGGAAGCATAACAAGGGTTTCTACAGGCCTGATAATGAATCACATGCACATCATCATTTATTCACGATAAAATAGTTACAGAGTCTCAGCCTTGGCCAGATTACAACATATGAAAAGACCTATGTTTCAACAGAAATCGACACACTAATTCTAGGCTCTCGCTCCACTCAATATACTTGCTCATTACATTTTTTCTTCTTTTTATCAATCAAATATTACTCTAACTATGTCTAACAACTCAATCTCTATTTTTAATAAATCTAACAACAAATCTCTAATTCCTAGCTCTATGCTAAGAACTTATCTTTGAATCTAAAATAAGACAATTTCTAACTATTACAATAATGAAATACAACTCATTTCTTGAGAGATCCAACCCTCTCAGTAAAACTGACTTTTGAACAACCAAGTCAATGAAATTCAACTCGTTTAGCCACAACACGTGAACAAACTTTCACATTGTTGGCTAAGTCTAGATGCTCCTCCATCAGGTATCAAGGGCTCTTAGCTGCATTTGGTACTCAAATACCACGGCTGCCTACATAGATACATCCAGGACAAGATGGAGTTTCTTAACATCTCCTCACTCGGCATAGCATACTAATACACTGTCAAGATCAAGAAAAAGTTTAAATAGAAGAAGTGAGACTTTGGATTTGTGAATCCGAAGCAAGGGAAAGTCTTCCCCAAATCATAGAACCAAGGACAAATCCAAGATGGGGCAACCCAAGACAACCCGTTGAAGCCATAAGAAAAGAACAACACCACGACATCGAAGAAGAACACAGGAAAGTGGTGTGAGTTCCATAAGAGCCCCACTCACAACACAAGTGAGTGTAAGACCAAGCAGTGATTGGTGGCTGAGTTGAAGGATTTAGAATCAGATGCATGTTCCAACCCTGAGGCAGAACCCGAAAAGGGGAATGGCAAAGGGAAGCATATCATTGATGTAGAGCCTAGTGCCACTGTTGCCACCACCAAGATCAAGAAGAACGAGCCAGAAGATATAGAAGAACAGGAGCATATTTTCCACTCATAGATGTGGGTGAAGGGTTTGCCGCTGCAATTCATTGTTGACAATGGTAGTCAAAATAAACTCATTTCAACAAAGGTCGTGAAGTGGTTGGGCCTACCGACTACACCACACCCATAGTAATACAGTATTGGATGGCTTCACCAAAGACGAGATCTCTGAGTTCACCAGAACTGCCACCTTCCCTACAGCATCAAACCCTTCACAAATGAGGTATTGTGTGATGCTGCACCTCTAGATGTTTGTGATGTATTATTAGGCTAGCCATACTTGTGGAGGCAACATGCTATGTATGACTCAAGGCCTTGCACTATCATTATTTCTATGTAATTCCTTATACAGGATATCGAAGGTAGCCCCACCTACCGCCACCTCTTTCATCACTACTAAGAAATGCAGCAAGCTCATCTCTCAGACTACGAAATTCATTTTCTATCTGGTTCGCTCCCAAAGTAATGGGAAGATCGTTGCCACATCCATGACCCCCACGAAGGGTTCCTCCATGCAGCAGCAACAACAGATGGATATAGTTATGAAAGAACATAGGAACATCTTCTCCTCACCCACATGCATATTGCTGCACTGTCAGGTCAAGAGTTCATTCGATCTGACTCCCAGAGCACCTCTACCCAACGAGCTGAAATATCACTGTTCCATTCTGAAAAATGACAAGTACAAGAAGCGACATGGTCCTTACACCAGTACAAAGGTTGTGGGGAATAATGCTTTGGAGCACAACATTCCCCCATTCCTTCAATTTTACTGAGTGTTCAATGTGGACCACCCTCTACCATGCTTCCCACCATTACTGGACACATCAAAGATTACATAACAACTCACCAGGGACCAAATTCAGCAGATGGAGGAACTCAACGCAACGGGGATCATTGCTTCCTAAGGGGGAGGAATAATCCAAGTGGATGTTGGTGGCCATCCACCTATCCCACTTAGACCCCGACAACTGTCTCTTTTAGTTTTTCAGTTTCCTTATTTGTAGCATAATTTACTATTTTTAGCAGTTTTTCGGGTCCTGAACTTACATAGTCGTTTTGAGGCCCTAAATGACATTTTTTGGGAAATATGGGACCCACATGGGGCCATGGACCAATGTTACCCTTCCCAAGGTTGTAGTACTTAGATATATATTTCTAACGAGCTATTGTGCAAGTCAAACAAAGATCGTATTCCAAAGTTATGACCCCAGGAAGTTGATGTACCAATTTACTCGAAATGGGGCCCACATTTTGGCTTTCATCTCCTAGGATTAGGTTTTTGGATGTTTAGGGTTTTCCATTGTTTCTAAACAATAAATAAGCCTTCGAGCCTCATTGTGACACATTTTAGAGGCATGTAGCTGCCACATCTCTTCTCAGAGATAAGCTACCATCACCCTAGATGGTTTATTTCCATTTCTATGTGTAAGCATATTTCAGTATTTTACAGTAATGAAATGACATATTATTTCCATTGCATCTCTGTGTTTATGGTTATCTTTGTAATTTTTTGTGTTCCTATTTAAATTTGGATCACTGGTATCAGAGCAGTCTTCTCTTTCTCTGTTTTTCTTTGCATGTCCCCCATGAGGTCGGGATATAAGGAGGTAGGGCTTGAATTGGTCGGACCTTTGCAAGACCAGCCTCGCAAATCCTAACAGCCTCCCACGGTGGATGAAAAGAAAGATGATGGGGCAAGAGATCCTATCAAAATCTTGCTTGAAGAAGCCCTCAAGGGACAAAGGAATGCGATGATGGGAAACTTTGCCCAAATTCTTTAGCAACTACCCAAAGGTGACGCATCGGCTTCCAACAGCTACTATGGAAACACCACACCCTTTAAGGTACAAGTTAATTTTGAAATCCCCATATTCAAGGGTTAGATAGATGTAGATGCCATAGATAAATGGTTAAATTTTCTAGAAGGGTATTTTTTTGTTCATGATATTTCTAGTTGGGAAAATATTATTTTCTCTCTTCTTAAAGCAGCCCCCCATGTTAAGGACTAGTGGGAAACCTACTGCGAGCAGAAGGATGAAAGTACGGGCTCACTATTTTCAAGTGCACCCACTTGGAATTAATTGTGGGATGCCATCAAGGAGTAGTACTACCCTGTCAAAAGCTTTGAGGACAAATACATAAAGTGGACCACGCTGCGGGAGGGAAGGGACCAAGATGTGATGGACTTCACAAACATTTTTCATACCCTTCGCACACAGTTGGGTATCAAGGACTCTAAGCTGAATTTGGTACTCAAATATCATGGTATCCTCCATAGATACATCCTGGATTATATGGAGTTCCTTAAAACCTCCTCGCTCGACACGATGTGCCGATACGCTGTTAAGATCAAGCAAAAGTTTAAACAGAAGAAGCGAGACTTTGGATCTATGAATCCAAAGCAAGGGAAAGGCTTCCCCAAATCGTAGAACCACAGACAAAGCCAAGATGGGGCAACCCATTACAGCCCATCAAAGCCACAAGAAAATAACAACACCACGAGGTTGAATAACGACATAGGAAAGTGGTGTGAGTTCCTTAAGAGCCCCACTCACAACATGAGTGTAGGACCAAGCAGTCGCTAGTGGCTGAGTTGAAGGCTTCAGAATTAGATGGATGTTCTAACCCTAAGTCAGAAACTGACAAGGGGAATGGAAAAGGGAAGCATATCATTGATGCAGAGCCCAGTGCCATTATCACCACCACCAAGATCCAGAAGAATGAGCCTGAAGATCCAGAAGGGGGTTAGCATCTTTTGTATTCACAAATGTGGGTTAAGGGTTCACCGCTACAATTCATCGTTGACAATGGCAGCCAAGAGAACCTCTTTTCAAGAGAGGTAATGAAGCAGTTGGGCCTACTGACTACACCACACCCGTAGCCATACAGTATCAGGTGGCTTCACCAAGGACGAGATCTTCAAGTTTGCCAACAGTGCCGCCTTCCCTACAGCATCAAACCCTTCACAGATGAGGTATTGTGTGATGTTGCGCCTTTAGTTGTTTGTGATATACTATTAGGCCAACCATACTTGTGGAGGTGACATCTCGTGTATGAGTCAATGTTGACATTATGATGCATGTGTTGTACTTGATGGCAACCAAATTGTAGAAGAACAACACACACACACACACACACACACACACACACACACACACACACATATATATATATATATCTAAGAAGAGATATCAGATGTGTCAAAATACATGGGATGCAGGATAGCTCAAAGGAATCAAGATGACAGATCATAGCGTGACAAGTCAACTTTGCCATCATGTCCAAAGGGGGAGATTTTTGGCATTATGAGACAAGTGTTGTCCTTGATCGCAACTCATACAGGTGACAGATCATAGTGCAACAAGCCAGTAGCAAAGATTGATGATCAGCCTCTCAGAATGGAAGAAAATAAGGGGTTCGCAGGTGCACCATTCAAAAGGTGTGAACCGGCAGGCACGCCATTCAAAAAGTGTGGATATGTTCGCAGACGTCCCGCACAAAAGGTGCGAACCTAAAATGCATGGACTTTCATGCAGAGAAAAGCACATGCACGTGGGAAATCCTATGGTGGTACATGGTATTTAGCTCGACATGTTTGATCCTATGGTTTTGGTCCGTGGTTTTGCATCTAAAGTATTAATCCAAGGTATTGGGTTCCTAGTATTGAATACCTATGGTTTTGGACCACAGTTTGAGTAAAGGCCTAGCCTATAAAAAGGAAAGGATATCATTTGGTTGTGGGACTCATGCGTTGATTATCTCAAGAAGAAGAAGATCTGAAATTCTGGTGATCAGTTGGTGAGGGATAGTTAGATCTAAATCAAGGAGAAAAATGAGGATTACAAGTCGGATCTACTGATGGGTTGAGATCTCCTTAGCGCATGATGAGATATGCAGATCTGATAGTTTGGGGTATTCCTTAAGTCTGAAAATTGTCTATACCCGCAGGACCGCAAGTGCAGATAAGGAATAGGTGCGGAGGTTCGCAGCCCCAAAAGCGGTGCAGGTGTGGAAATGTGCAAATGAGCCATGGCCACAGGTGCGGAAGTGTGCAGCTGACCAGAAGGTGCAGGTGCGGAGGTGCGCAGGTGAGCAGTAGGCGCGGGTGAAAAAATGCGCTGGTGAGAAGCAGACGCAGGTGTGAAAGTGTGCATGCCTCACACAGCAGAAGTGCGGACATCCACAGGATTCTATTGGCTAAGTTGCGGACTCTACTTGAAATATGTTTTAGTTGTTTTATCTATTACTGTTGTGTTCAAGGTTCAGATTTGTTTGTTGTATTGGTTTAGTTTGTGCACAAGGAAGTTGGTTGATTGCAGATCTATTTAATACGTGATGGATTAAATCTTAAGGATTGGAATGCTTGATAGACTAGATCTGAATTATTGACGTATGTTTATGAATGGTATGATTTGGGTATGATCAATGTATGGAACAACTGCAAGTTATAAGGAATTATTCATTGGTTGATTTTGGCGAAAGTGTTTTTTCAGTATTGGGTGATTCAGAGATTGATGATGCTAGTATTTATTGCTTGTGTGCTTCAATGATATTGATGGGTCCAGTATGAAAATTGGATGAAACGTGGCCTTCAAATTATGATAATATGTACCATGAGTATCCAGTCTGAAAATGTATGAAACGTGGTACCCTGAGGAGAGAATATAGTAGGCCGGCACTTATGTACTAGTATCTTAGCTAGTACAAGAGTAAGGGGGTGGTAGCTCCCTTCCAGTAGCAGTTGAAAACTTTGGAGCATTTCAGCAGGTAGCAGCCTGCATACTAATAAATGGATCAGCTAGTACAAGAGCAAAGGGGGTTGTAGCTCCCTTCCAAGATAGTCTGGAGAACGAGAGAAGTTTGTAGCCTTCTGCAAGTAGAAGCTTGTGTATTGGTATAAGTCTGCACCAGTATAGAACTATTGTAAAAGATATTTCTTATTAAAGAAGATTGAGATGACTTGCAGCAGGTGGTTTTCACCCACAATGGGTTTCCACCTTACATAATGGTGTTCATGTGTGCTTCTTGTGTGTGATGATCTGTTCTATTTTACTGCTCCGGTTTACTACTCATGTGATTAATAATGTTCCGATGCACTCAACTAACTGAATCATATGTTTACTGGATATACATTTGTTGCCAACACATATGAATCTTAATATGGAAATGAAAAGGTTTTATTGATCTAATAATACTGATTCACCCCCCCTCTCAGTATTATTTCCAACAATTGTTATCATAGCAGGTCCTTTGGTAGAAGCTTGATCGCTTGAAGGAGATCCGTAGAACAATGGGAAAGAAGCTTAAGAAGAAAGCACCTAAGAAGAAGAAGACATCTCAAGAGAGTTATGATAGTGGGAGAATCGATTGGGGATTATGTGGAAGAAGCACTTCAGATTTAGAATCAAATTGAGATGAACTATCATGTATGAATTTGTTATCCTCTGATGTCCCAGCTATCTATCCATTTGAAGGTGACGTAAGTGATAATGAAACAACTGAATGTGCTCTTATGGGTGAGCAAGAAAGATATCAAATAGAGGAAGAATTTAAAAGCTTGACTAACAAAATTAAAGATCAACAAGATCTATTGAACAAAAGGGAATGTGCCTAGAAAGAAGTAGCTACCCAACTAAAGGCTCAACTAGAGGAAGGAAGCAAGGTAAGGAAGTTATTCAAGGTCAAATATCAAAAGTTGCAGGATGAAGTAACATTTCTAAGAAATGAAGTCAATGAAAAGAGAACAGCAATCAAGAAACTCGGAGATAGATCCAGTTATTATGAAGGGCTTGAAGCTACGATCCTCTCACTAAAGAAAGAACTTGAAGAATCAAAGAAGCAGAATAAAGATCTACTCCTAGCTATTGAAAAACAAGAAAACAAAGTTATCAGCCTAAAATCTCAGCTAGAATGTGCCTTTAGAATTCGTCAAACGCAACAAGATCTGAATGAAGAACAAGAAAAGGAGATTCTCAAACTAAGGCAACAAATGGAAGAAGGAAGAAAATCTGAAGAAATTTTGAAGAAGCAATGTCTGGAAAAGAAAGAACAACTTCAGGTTGAGGTAAATATCTTGAAAGGTAAATTAGAAGAAAAGGATAAGCTCTTATGTTTTCAAGATAGTACTAAAGTCTTGGATGATATTCTTAATAGTCAAAGGTCTCCTGCTATCAAAACGGGTCTTGGTTTTCATGAATATATTGAAGGTGAATCTAGTTCACAAAGTAAGACAAGGGACTCTACTGCAAAATCTGAAATTCTAAATAAGGAGATGAAAGCTAGATGTCGAAGAAGAAGGGTTCAAGACGATCATGCAGAAAGATCAACACATTCAGGGTACTTTAATGGATATTGCTATGCTTGCAATATGTTTGGTCACAGAGTTGTTGATTGCTACAACAGGAATATGAAACATGTAAGATATTATGCATGTAACATTCTCAGACATATAGAAAAGGAATGCAGGAACAAAGTATGAGCACCATACCAAAAGAATAAAACATCATCACAATTGAAGATATGGAAAAAGAAAGAAGTACAGCCAGAAAGATGTGGCATAACAGAGGATACAGACATGACAGACTCAAAGGAAGCTGAAAGGGTAGAACATCAGTGTTCCAAATTTCATACGCATGTATCATAAAGGGAAGTCGCGTATATACGCGAGTTAGACACTACACAGTCGCGTATATGTCAGTCTAAGGAAAAGCAGTGGGGAAAGGCTCAGGAAAAGTGTCTGATATGATTCAGTCCATTATTTGCTAATGATTACTATCTAATGATGATGTGTGAAAATGTATTGACACTTGTATGTTGTTAAAAAGTGTTTTGATCCTAGCTTGATGATGATGATGTCCTAGTTACTTCTTGCTGATATATGCATGATAAGATCTGACAGTGAATAGATGGCACAGGTTTAGAGGAGCATATGCTTTTAATAATGCATTGTTGGCATTATGACTAGTAGTCCTTGATGATGATGCTTCTATATTGTTGTCATATGATTCTTGGGGTTACATAGTTGATGTTCATATCAGATTATAAGGATAAGGAGAAGTACAATGTACTTGGAGATGAGCCTCTCATATGCTGTTGTTGTTATATGCATAAAGATCATACAATACAGTCACGATACAAGATTTTTAAAGATCTTGATGCTCATATGAATGAGGATTGTTATCGTTGATGATATCAAGAAGTCTTGACAAATGATATTGAGCTCAAGATACATAGTGGTGAATACATGGATGCTTACTCAAAGATGCAGTCATGGTGATATAATGATAGATTGATACTTACATATGTTGATTGATGCAGATTTTCCCAAGTGATGATACTTGGATCATGCAGATCTTGACGTTTATATGATGGTTGTGGTATTTCTCACATATGATATAATGTGGATGACTCTAGATAAATTTGATGCTGACATATCTTGTCACAGGTTGATGCGATCTACCCTAATGGACATAAACAGGTTGCTGCCCTAGATGCTGTTGAGAGATGCTTATATAGAGAAAATCATACACTATGTATGATAGTTGCTAAGGACTATCATGGTCTTATTTAGATGTTTGGTCTCTATCATTCAATGTAAAGGTGATATCAAGTCTCATGATGTAATAGTGTGTCTCTATCTAGTGTAGTCATTTGATGAGATCTCTTCTAATCATATGAAGAAAATTGTACCCTCTCTATGCATAGGAAGGATGATGAAATATTTCAGTCATGTATTCCTTTTATTATCAAGGTCATGTAACGGCCTATGTTGGTTTCCCCACTATGCCTGGGATGGATGATGTAATGTTCTTATTTTATCATGTATCCTCATTTGTTTGGTCGATGTACCCCCACTTGGTTGGGAGATGGTTATATGTATGAGTCTTTGATGATAGGAAGGTCACTTATGATGTATGGAGTCATGTTCTTTTAGAAGATCGTTTTGCAGACCATGCTTACAGCCAGGGGGAGCATGAACAAAGTAGAAACTTCAGTATGTACTCAGAGGGAGCATGCACAGATTGGTACACCTTGGCATATACAAAGGGGGAGCTCATTCAGAGATTTCAGTAGGTACTCAAGGGGAATATGGTCAGTGGAATGATTATCAATGAAAAAGCATATCTTGGTTCACCCTTTGCCCTTGATGTCAAAGTGGGAGAGTGAGTTGGTTTTGTTGCCATCAAGTCCAAAGGGGGAGATTGTTGACATTATGATGCATGTGTTGTACTTGATGGAAACCCAATTGTAGAAGAACAACTCACATATATATATCTATATATATATATATTATATATATATATATATATCTAAGAAGAGATATCAGATGTGTTAGAATACATGGGATGCAGGATAGCTCAAAGGAATCAAGATGACAGATCTTAGCATGACAAGTCAGCTTTTCCATCATGTCCAAAGGAGGAGATTGTTGGCATTATGAGACCAGTGTTGTCCTTGATGGCAACTCATACAGGTGACAGATCGTAGTGCAGCAGGCCAGTAGCAAAGATTGATGATCAGCCTCTTAGAATGGAAGAAAATAAGGGGTTCGCAGGTGCACATTCAAAAGGTGCGAACCCTCAGGCACACCATTCACAAAGTGCGGATATGTTCGCAGACCTCCCGCACAAAAGGTGCGAACCTAAAATGCACGGACTTTCATGCAAAGAAAAGCGCACGCACGTGGGAAATCCTATGGTGGTACATGGTATTTAGCCTGACATGTTTGATCCTATGGTTTTGGTCCGTGGTTTTGCATCTAAAGTATTGATCCAAGGTATTGAGTTCCTAGTATTGAATACCTATGGTTTTGGACCATGGTTTGAGTAAAGGCCTAGCCTATAAAAAGGAAAGGAGATCATTTGGTTGTGGGACTCATGCGTTGAATATCTCAAGAAGAAGAAGATCTGAAATTCTGGTGATCAGTTGGTGAGGGATAGCTAGATCTAAATCAAGGAGAAAAATGAGGATTACAAGTCGGATCTACTGATGGGTTGAGATATCCTCGACGCATGATCAGATCTGCAGATCTGATAGTCTGGGGTATTCTTGAAGTCTGAAAATTGTCTATACCCGCAGGACTGCAAGTGCAGATAAGGAACAAGTGCGGAGGTTCGTAGCCCCAGAAGCGGTGCAGGTGCGGAAGTGCGCAAACGAGCCGTGGCCGCAGGTGCGGAAGTGCGCAGCTGACTAGAAGGTACAGGTGCGGAGGTGCGCAGGTGAGCAGTAGGCGCGGGTGCGAAAATGCGCTGGTGAGCAGCAGACGCAGGTGCGAAAGTGTGCATGCCTGACACAGCAGAAGTGGGGACATCCGCAGGATTCTATTGGCTAAGTTGCAGACTCTACTTGAAATATGTTTTAGTTGTTTTATCTATTACTACTATGTTCAAGGTTCATATTTGTTTGCTGTATTGGTTTAGTTTGTGCACAAGGAAGTTGGTTTATTGCAGATCTATTTAATACATGATGGATTGAGATCTTAAGGATTGGAATGCTTGATAGACTAGATCTGAATTATTGACATATGTTTATGAATGGTATGAATTGGGTATGACCAATGTATGGAACAACTTCAAGTTATAAGGAATTATTCACTGGTTGATTTTGGTGAAAGTGTTGTTTTAGTATTGGGTGATTCAGAGATTGATGATGCTAGTATTTATTGTTTGTGTGCTTCAATGATATTGATGGGTCCAGTATGAAAATTGGATGAAACGTGGCCTTCAGATTATGATGATATGTACCATGAGTGTCCAGTCTGAAAATGTATGAAACATGGTACCCTGAGGAGAGAAGATAGTAGGCCGGCACCTACGTACTAGTATCTTAGCTAGTACAAGAGCTAAGGGGCTGGTAGCTTCCTTCCAGTAGCAGTTGAAAACTTTGGAGCATTTCAGCAGGTAGCAATCTGCGTACTAGTAAATGGATCAGCTAGTACAAGAGCAAAGGTGGTTGTAGCTCCCTTCCAGGATAGTCTGGAGAACGAGAGAAGGTTGCAAACTTCTGCAGGTAGAAGCCTGTGTATTGGAATAAGTCTGCACCATTACATAACTATTGTAAAAGATATTTCTTATTAAAGAAGATTGAGACGACTTGCAGCAGGTGGTTTTCACCCACATTGGGTTTCCACCTTACATCATGGTGTTCATGTGTGCTTCTTGTGTGTGAAGATCTATTCTATTTTACTGCTCCAGTTTATTTCTCATGTGGTTAATAATGTTCCAATGCACTCAACTAACTGAATCATATGTTTACTAGATATACATTTGTTGCAACCTATATGAATCTTAATATGGAAATGAAAAGGTTTTATTGATCTAATAATATTGATTCACCCGCCCCCCTCTCAGTATTATTTCCAACAATTGGTATTAGAGCAGGTCCTTTGTTAGAAGCTTGATCACTTGAAGGAGATCCGTAGAACAATGGGAAAGAAGCTTGAGAAGAAAGCACCTAAGAAGAAGAAGACATCTCAAGAGAGTTATGACAGTGGGAGAATCGATTGGGGATTATGTGGAAGAAGCACTTCAAATTCCGAATCAGATTCAAATGAACTATTAGGTATGAATTTGTTATCCTCTGATGTCCCAGCTATTTATCCATTTGAAGGTGATGTAAGTGATAATGAAACAACTGAATGTGCTCTTATGGGTGAGCAAGAAAGATATCAAATAGAGGAAGAATTTAAAAGATTGACTAACAAAATCAGAGATCAACAAGATCTATTGAACAAAAGGGAATGTGCCTACAAAGGAGTAGCTACCCAACTAGAGGAAGGAAGCAAGGTAAGGAAGTTATTCAAGGTCAAATATCAAAAGTTGCAGGATGAAGTAACATCTCTAAGAAATGAAGTCAATGAAAAGAGCACAACAATCAAGAAACTCAGAGATAGATCCAGTTATTATGAAGGGCTTGAAGCTACGATCCTCTCACTAAAGGAAGAACTTGAAGAATCAAAGAAGCAGAATAAAGATCTACTCCTAGCTATTGAAAAATAGGAAAACGAAGTTATCAGCCTAAAATCTCAGCTATAATGTGCCTTCAAAATTTGTCAAATGCAGCAGGATCTGAATGAAGAACAAGAAAAGGAGATTCTCAAACTAAGGCAACAAATGGAAGAAGGAAGAAAATCTGAAGAAATTTTGAAGAAGCAATGTCTGGAAAAGGAAGAACAACTTCAGATTGAGGTAAATATCTTGAAAGGTAAATTAGAAGAAAAGGATAAGCTCTTACATTTTCAAGATAGTACTAAAGTCTTGGATGATATTCTTAATAGTCAAAGGTCTCCTGCTATCAAAATTGGTCTTGGTTTTCATGAATCTATTGAAGGTAAATCTAGTTCACAAAGTAAGACAAGGGACTCTACTGCAAAATCTGAAATGCTCAATAAGGAGATGAAAGCCAGATGTAGAAGAAGAAGGGTTCAAGATGATCATGTGGAAATATCAACACATTCAAGGTACTTTAATGGATATTGCTATGCTTGCAATATGTTTGGTCACAAAGTTGTTGATTGCTACAAAAGGAATATGAAACATGTAAAATGATATGCATGTAACAATCTTGGACATATAGTAAAGGAATGCAGGAACAAAGTATGGGCACCATACAAAAAGAAGAAAACATCATCACAATTGAAGATATGGAAAAAGAAAAAAGTACAGCCAGAAAGATGTGGCATAGCAGAGTATACAGACATGACAGACTCAAAGGAAGCTGAAAGGGTGGAACATCAGTGTTCCAAATTTCATACGCATGTATCATAAAGGGAAGTCATGTATATACGCGAGTTAGACACTGCACAGTCGCGTATATGTCAGTCTGAGGAAAAGCAGTGGGGACAGGCTCAGGAAAAGGGTCTGATATGATTCAGTCCATTATTTGATAATGATTACTATCTGATGATGACGTGTGAAAATGTCTTGACACTTGTATGTTGTTAAAAAGTGTTTTGATCCTAGCTTGATGATGATGATGTCCTGGTTACTTCTTGCTAATATATACATGATCAGATCTGACAGTGAACAGATGGCACAGGTTCAAAGGAGCATATGCTTTTAATAATGCATTGTTGGCATTATCATTAGTAGTCCTTGATGATGATGCTTATATATTGTTGTCATATGATTCTTGGGGTTACATAGTTGATGTTCAGATCATATTATAAGGATAAGGAGAAGTACAATGTACTTGGTGATGAGCCTCTCATATGCTGCTGTTGTTATACGCATAAAGATCGTAAAATATAGTCACGATACAAGATTTCTAAAGATCTTGATGCTCATATGAATGAGGATTGTTGCCGTTGATGATATCAAGAAGTCTTGACAAATGATCTTGAGCTCAAGATACATAGTGGTGAATACATGGATGATTACTCAAAGATGCAGTCATGGTGATATAATGATAGATGGATACTTACATATGTTGATTGATGCAGATTTTCCCAAGTGATGATACTTGGGTCATGCAGATCTTGATGTTTATATGATGGCTGTGGTATTTCTCACATATGATATAATGTGGATGACTCTAGATAAAGTTGATGCTGACATATCTTGTTACAGGTTGATGTTATCTACACTAATGGACATAAACAGGTTGTTGCCCTGGATGTTGTTGACAGATGCTTATATAGAGCAAATCATACACTATGTATGATAGTTGTTGAGGACTATCATGGTCTTATTTAGATGTTTGGTCTCTATCATTCAATGTAAAGGTGATATCAAGTCTCATGATGTAATAGTGTGTCTCTATCTAGTGTAGTCATTTGATGAGATCTCTTCTAATCATATGAAGAAAATTGTACCCTCTCTATGCATAGGAAGGATGATGAAATATTCCAGTCATGTATTCCTTTTATTATCAAGGTCATGTAACGGCCTATGTTGGTTTCCCCACTATGCCTGGGATGGATGATGTAATTTTCTTATTTATCATGTATCCTCATTTGTTTGGTTGATGTACCCCCACTTGGTTGGGAGATGGTTATATGTATGAGTCTTTGATGATAGGAAGGTCACTTATGATGTATGGAGTCATGTTCTTTTAGAACATCTTTTTGCAAACCGTGCTTACAGTCAGGGGGAGCATGAACAAAGTAGAAACTTTAGTATGTACTTAGAGGGAGCATGGACAGATTGGTACACCTTGGCATATACAAAGGGGGAGCTCATTCAGAGATTTCAGTAAGTACTGAGCGGGAGTGTGGTCAATGGAATGATTATCAAGGAAAAAGCATATCTTGGTTCACCCTTTGCCCTTGATGTCAAAGGGGGAGAGTGAGTTGGTGTAGTTGCCATCAAGTCCAAAGGGGGAGATTGTTGACATTATGATGCATGTGTTGTACTTGATGGGAACCCAATTGTAGAAGAACAACTCACATATATATATATATATGATAAATATATATATATATTATATATATATATATAAGAAGAGATATCAGATGTGTCAGAATACATGGGATGCAGGATAGCTCAAAGGAATCAAGATGATAGATCATAGCGTGAAAAGTCAGCTTTTCCATCATGTCCAAAGGGGGAGATTGTTGGCATTATGAGACAAGTGTTGTCCTTGATGGGAACTCATACAGGTGACAGATCATAGTGCAACAAGCCAGTAGCAAAGATTGATGATCAGCCTCTTAGAATGGAAGAAAATAAGGGGTTCGCAGGTGCACCATTCAAAAGGCGTGAACCTGCAGGCACGCCATTCACAAAGTGCGGATATGTTCGTAGACCTCCTGCACAAAAGGTGTGAACCTAAAATGCACGGACTTTCATGCAGAGAAAAGTGCACGCACGTGGGAAATCCTTTGGTGGTACATGGTATTTAGCCTGACATGTTTGATCCTATGGTTTTGGTCCGTGGTTTTGCATCTAAAGTATTGATCCAAGATATTGGGTTCCTAGTATTGAATACCTATGGTTTTGGACCATGGTTTGAGTAAAGGCCTAGCCTATAAAAAGGAAAGGAGATCATTTGGCTGTGGGACTCACGCATTGAATATCTCAAGAAGAAGAAGATATGAAATTCTGGTGATCGGTTGGTGAGGGATAGCTAGATCTAAATCAAGGAGAAAAATGAGGATTACAAGTCGGATCTACTAATGGGTTGAGATCTCCTCAGCGCATGATCAGATCTACAGATATGATAGTTTGGGGTATTCCTGAAGTCTGAAAATTGTCTATACCCGCAGGACCACAAGTGCAGATAAGGAACAGGTGCGGAGGTTTGCAGCCCCAGAAGCGGTGCAGGTGTGGAAGTGCGCAAACGAGCCATGGCCGCAGGTGCAGAAGTGCGCAGTTGACCAGAAGGTGCAGGTGCGCAAGTGAGCAGTAGGCGTGGGTGTGAAAATGCGTTGGTGAGCAGCAGATGCAGGTGCGAAAGTGCACATGCCTGACATAGCATATGTACGGACATCCGCAGGATTCTATTGGCTAAGTTGTGGACTCTACTTGAAATATGTTTTAGTTTTTTTATCTATTACTGTTGTGTTCAAGGTTCAGATTTTTTTTCTGTATTGGTTTAGTTTTTGCACAAGGAAGTTGGTTGATTGCAGATCTATTTAATACATGATGGATTGAGATCTTAAGGATTGGAATGCTTGATAAACTAGATCTGAGTTATTGATGTATGTTTATGAATGGTATGATTTGGGTATGACCAATGTATGGAACAACTGCAAGTTATAAGGAATTATTCACTGGTTGATTTTGGTGAAAGTGTTGTTTCAGTATTGGGTGATTTAGAGATTGATGATGCTAGTATTTATTGTTTGTGTGCTTCAATGATATTGATGGGTCCAGTATGAAAATTGGATGAAACGTGGCCTTCAGATTATGATGATATGTACCATGAGTATCTAGTCTAAAAATGTATGAAACGTGGTACCCTGAGGAGAGAAGATAGTAGGCCAACACCTACGTACTAGTATCTTAGCTAGTACAAGAGCTAAGGGGGTGGTAGCTCCCTTCCAGTAGCAGTTCAAAACTTTGGAGCATTTCAGCAGGTAGCAGCCTGTGTACTAGTAAATGGATCGGCTAGTACAAGAGCAAAGGGGGTTGTAGCTCCCTTCCAGGATAGTCTGGATAATGAGAGAAGGTTGTAGCCTTCTAAAGGTAGAAGCCTGTGTATTGGTATAAGTCTACACCAGTACAGAACTATTGTAAAAGATATTTCTTATTAAAGAAGATTGAGATGACTTGCAACAGGTGGTTTTCACCCACATTGGGTTTCCACCTTACATCATGGTGTTCATGTGTGCTTCTTGTGTGTGATGATCTGTTCTATTTTACTGCGCATGTGGTTAATAATGTTCCGCTGCACTCAACTAACTGAATCATATGTTTACTGGATATACATTTGTTGCAACACATATGAATCTTAATATGGAAATGAAAAGGTTTTATTGATATAATAATACTGATTCACCCCTCCCCCCCCTCTCAGTATTATTTCCAACAGTCAAGGCCTCGCGCTGTCATTATTCTTTGTGTAATTAATTATACAGGATATCGGAGGTAGCCCCACCTAATACAACCTCTTTGATCACTACTAAGAAATGTAGCAAGCTCATCTCCCAGACTAGGAAATTCATTTTCTGTCTATCTCGCTCCCAAAGTAAGGGGAAGATTGTTGCCACATCCATGACCCCCACGAAGGGTTCCTCCATGCAGTAGCAACAACAGATCGATACAGTCATGAAAGAACAAAAGAACATCTTCTCCACACCCATAGGGGTACTATTGCACTATCAGGTCAAGCATTCATTTGATCTGACTCCTAGAGCACCTCTACCCAACAAGCCGATATATCGCCACTCCATTTTTAAAAATGACAAGTACAAGAAGTGAAATGGTCCTTACACTAGTACCAAGGCTGTGGGGAATAATTATTTAGAGCACAGAATTCTCCTATTCCTTCACTTGCACCAAGTGTTCAATGTGGACCACCCTCTACCATGCTTCCCACCATTACTAGACACATCAGAGATTACAGAACAGCTCACCAGGGACCAAGTTCAGCAGATGGAGGAAGTCAACACAATGGGGAACATTGCTTCCTAAGGGGGGAGGAATGATCCAGGTGGATGTTGGTGGCCACCCACCTATCCCACTTGGACCCCCATAACTATCTCTTTTAGTTTTTTAGTTTCCTTATTTGTAGCATAATTTACTATTTTTAGTAGTTTTTTGGGTCCTGAACTTCCAGAGTTGTTTTGAGGCCTTGAACGATTGGGAAATCTAGGAGCAACATGGGTCTACAGAGTGATGTTTCTCTTCTGAAAGTTTTAGTCCATGGAAATATCTTTCTAATGAGCTATTATTCACGTCAAATAGAGATTGTATGCCAAAGTTATGACCTCGGGAATTTGATGTACCAATTTACTCGAAATGGGACCCATAGTTTGGCGTTTCAACTCCTATGGTTAGGTTTTTGAATGTTTAGGGTTTTCCATTGTTTCCCAACAATAAATAGGCCTTTGAGCCTCATTGTAACATAGTTCAGATGCATGTAGCCACCACATCTCTTCTCAAAGATAAGCTACCATCGCCCTAGCTGGTTTATTTCCATTTCTATTTGTAAGCATATTTCAGTATTTTACAGTAATGAAATGAAGGATTATTTCCATTGAATCTCTATGTTTATGGTTATCTCTGTAATTTGTTGCATTCCTATTTAAATTCATATGAAAGATCCACTTAGAGTTAGAGTTAGATAAGATGCTTGTGACAGGCATCGTTGAGCTCGTAGAAGAATCTAATTGGGTGAGCCCAAGGGTGGTACAAGAAAAGAAGTAGAAGGATGAATTAAGGATATGCATAGATCTCAGGAAGTTGAATGATGCTTGTGTCCAAGATCCTTTCCCGACTTTGTTCATTGATGAGGTATTGGATAATGTAGGTGGCCAGGAAGCATACTTGTTCACTGATGGGTTTTCTAGGTACCATCAAATCAAAATCGTGCCTCAGGATAGAGGCAAGATGACCTTCGCGACTGAATGGGGAATTTTTCAGTACATTGTAATGCCTTTCAGATTAAAGAATGTGCCTGCATTTTTTTTACGCGTAGTCATTGCTGCATTAAAAGACTTCTATCATAAATTTCTAGAGGTATACTCTGATGATTGGACTATGTTTGGGTTGGTAAAACGCCATGTGGCTAGTTTGTGCTTAATTCTATATACTTTTCGAAGGTATCAGATTGTGCTCAATATTAAGAAACTTTTGCTTTGTGTTCCTTTTGGGACTTCGCTGGGTCATGTGAAATGTAGATAGTGACTAATTGTAAATACTACAAAGAGCGCAGTGATACTTAACTTGGAGGCGCTGAGGAGTGTCAAACAGCTGCATGCAACCTTGGGACATACTAGGTACTACAGGATGTTTATCAAGGGCTATGCCTAGATCACCATGCCTATGGAGAAGCTGTTGAAAAAGGATGTCACGTTCTATTGGAACGAAGACTATTAGAAAATATTGGATGTGCTAAAAGGAAAAATGATCACCACGCCTATTTTAGTCTTCCTGGATTGGAAGAAGGAGTTTCATGTACATGTAGACACATCATTTATAGCACTAGGAGTAGTAATGACACAGGCCAATGGAGGAGAATTGGACCATCCTATAGCGTTCGCAAGCAAGAGGTTATCCAAGGCTAAGAAGAACTATTCCACCACTAAGCACGAAGGATTAGCCATGGTATACGCACTCTAGAAGTTTAGACACTATTTGTTGGGTGGACATTTTAAGATGTATACAGATCATTCTGGGTTGAAATACCTAGTCAATAAGCCTGTGTTGGAGGGGAGAATATGTAGGTGGTTGTTATTGTTCCAGGGGTATGATTTTGAAGTTATCGTGAAGCTTGGACGACTGAACACAGGACCAGACCATCTGTCTCACATCGAAATGGGGGAAGAACCCACTAATTTGGAGGATGGATTGCCTAATGTGGAGCTCCTTGTAGTGCACATCGCAGATGGTCACTTTGAAGAAATCATACACTTCCTAACAACAGGAACTGCCCCAAAAGGCTACACTTTGTAGTAGAAAAAGGAGTTAGTGGTGCGCAGAAGACTTTTCTATCATTGTCAGACATCTATACAAAATGGGGTATGATGAAGTATTATGACAATATGTACCAGAGTTTAAAAGAAGCAGTATCCTCGTGAATGCTCATGGGGGCGTCGCTGGAGGGCATTACGCAGGAAGGGTGACTGCACAGAAGATTCTACGCATAGGATTATGGTGGCCAACCCTCCATTAGGATTCAAAAGCTTACTTCAAGGCGTGTGATGTGTGTCAACGGACTCACACGACATCGTAGAGAGATAAGCTACCCATGAACCCATAGATGACATTAAAACCTTTCGAGAAATGGGAAATAGATTTTGTGGGCCATTCAACCCCAAGGAGAGAAGACCAGAGCGCGATACATTATCACCGTGACTAAGTATTTGACTTGACGAGTGGGGGCATAGCATGTGAAGGACTACACAGGCATGATCGCTACGAAGTTTCTCTTTGAGTATGTACTGACAAGATTTGGGTGTCCAAAGGTTTTGATGATTGATAGCGATACACACTTTTTGAACGAAACAATCAGCGTGCTGATGGAGGAATTTCAAGTATATCACCAAAAAAGAATGCCTTATCACCCCCAGGCTAATGGGATGGTGGAATAATTCAATAAGGTACTGGAGATCGTGTTGACCAATGTTTGCAATGCTCAGCGAAGTGATTGGGACCTGCGCATACCCGCAGTACTATGGGCCTATCGAAAGACATGCAAAAAGTTGACTAGGCAGACACCCTTTAAGCTTGTATATGGTGTTGAAGCAGTGATTCCCATGGAATACATTGTTCCTAGTCTACACATAACGACACTCATGTCTATGACAGATCGCGAAGCCCTAGAAGAGAGGCTCGTGCAGTTTGTTGAGCTTGAGGAAGAAATATTTCCAGCTATATTTCATCAATAGGTCCAAAAGTAGTGTGAAAAGGCATGGCAAGATCAGCACATTAAACTGTGCACCTTTAAGGTAAATGATATGGTTTTATTATATGACAACAAGTTTGATAAATTTCTAGGGAAATTCAAAATGTACCAGCTAGGGCCCTATGTCATTAAGGAGATTATCGATAGTGGAGCAATTCAGTTGGTTAAATTAAATGGAGATCCCTTCCCAGGCAAGGTGAATGGCAGCCAATTGAAGCCATACATTGGTGATCCGGACAGGTGACTATATGAATTGTTAGGTTCCTATACCAATAGGTTTCATCTTTCATGATTGACAGTGGAAAGGCTAAATATGTT
The DNA here is from genome assembly GCA_000404065.3 of Pinus taeda. NCBI lineage: Eukaryota > Viridiplantae > Streptophyta > Pinopsida > Pinales > Pinaceae > Pinus > Pinus taeda. The sequence continues at coordinate 141,423 of APFE030255064.1, forward strand.
CATCATTGCAGGCTGCAAAGGTTCCATATTTTGTGTACATGCTATAAAAATTTAAAAAATGAAAAGAGAGTATGCCTTAAAAGAATAATCAAAAGGCAAGAAAATCAAGTGGTCAAGAGAAAAGTGAAAATGAACCCCAAACTAAAGACCAGGAAAGTGGCCAGTCAAAATGCCACTACTAGCTTTTGGGCAGTATCATGCTTTGCAAATACTGCTGCTAATCATACTTGATGGATGGCCCAATAGTCTAAACTGGACCATGCCATGTTTAAATTGCTTGCTGCAGAATAGAGAATGTTTCCTATCCAAACAGCTCAAGCTTCGCAGATGACTAGCTAGGTAGAGAAATGAAGGTGCCCAACTGCTTAATCTGGGTCCTTGGAAGAAATAAGGGTACATTTTAGATAGGAGGGCAGTCAAAAGAAAAAGAGGACAATCACGGTCTGCTAATTCAAGTGCACTCACTTCAAATGAAGAAAAAATGTTAGGATTACTAGGATGGGTAAGTAGTGCAAGGTGCAGAAATGGAGGGCCATCACCAATTGGCTTATTAAGTACAAAGACTCATGCCACTCAGGGTATTGGCATCAAAAGCAGAGAGTGGAGGACAAGCATTGGAAGCATGTCTAATTTCCCCTATTTTCCCCCAAACTTCATTTTACTAACACCCCCAAGGGCCTTTAGATCTGCTCAGGTGTCCAGTTCCACTTCATTTCATGACAAACTACTTGGTCAAACCATGAAGTTCAAACATGAAAGGAAGCCACATTTTTTGTGTAAAAATTCTTTCTCATCATTTCATTTATCCTCAAAATCCTAAGTTAAGTTTTACCTATTAGAACTTAGCTTTACCCCTTCATTCACCCCACAAAACCATATTAACCACTAATGTATTATTTAGCTCCCTAACTTCCCCCTTCCCCTAATTCTATTAGAATCTATGAAAAATTTCCCAAAAATATCTATAAAAAACCCTCCCCCTAGCACTATAGCTATATAACCCTTCTTTGGGGAAATATCAACCTATCTGGGGTTGGTATTAACCCCTTTGTCCCTAAACTATGGCTTCTTTTCAAAAAGCTATGGTTAAAACCCAAAAATCTGCAACCCCGCCCTCATTTACCCATGTACCCCTTTTTCCGCCCTAAACCCATTTTATTATAAAAATTTTTAAATAAAACATTTAAATAAAATGCGCGTTTAAACCCATGAAAACCCATAATCCTAAATTTTCTACCCACCCCCGCGCCCGAGTTAATTAAATAAATTAAAATTTTCGGTGGGTCCCCCTTACCTAACTCTCCGGCATATCACAATTGCTGCCCGCCGCACGATCTTCCGCCTACCCATCGTCAATCTTGTACACAACCAGCCCGACCTTTTGCGTTCGGGGGATGGGCGGTATTGCCGTCGTACCCTCGCCACGCATCAGGCGCCCGCATGGTTCGCTACCCCCCCCCCTAGATACCACTTATCGCTCTAAGGCCCTCTGGGGAAACCACTTACCACCTCCTCCCCGCGCTGACGTCACACCCCCGTCAGCGTGACATCACCCATCCTTGCTGCCACCAAGCCTCCACGTCGCACCCTGCCGCCATGTCACCCTATCCACCCTGCCACCGTGTCACTGCCACCTGGGCACACCCACGTCAGCTGCCACGTCACCCATCCGTACCCGGGCCCATGATGACGTCAGCATGATGTCATCACCAAAAAGGCGCCAATATGCCAAAAATGCATAAAAAGGCAAGAATTAACCGTTATTTCTCATTGTTTTTTACTATTTTTGGAGCTCCTCTGCATGCGAAAATCAACGTGCAACGGTCAAAACTCAAAAGCCACCCGCCAAAGTTGTTGTCTCCTCCATTATCAACCCGAGTACCTGCAATTCGATCGCTACAAACACCTCCCATTCCATAAAACCAGGTATTTGCCGCAGGCGTCCTCTTTACCCACTGTTCTCCTTTGCTATCCTAATTTCCTGCATAAAGAACTCTGTCAAAAGCTACCCATTGATAAATTCACCACGGAAATCTACTTAAGAAGCTAGTAAAACCCCTACGCGACAAAAAAGCTTGAAGAAACCCGTGCCCCTCTGTAAAATTCACAATTTTACCACAAAAAGTAATTGAAGAAGCTGAGCAACCAGCTACAAAACTAATTTAGCAGTTCCCGCATCCCTGCTAAAGAAATTCCCTGCAAGTATCCAGCTAATTAGCTCAACACTCTCTGCTTCTTCAAAACAGAGTGCCCCACAGATTCATTAAGCCTGTAACAGCCTCCTTGCACTGCCAAACTGCTCACTACAAACAGAGCTTAGCAAGCATTCCTCAGCATTTATATCAAGCTTGAAAATCCAGTAAAACATCTAGCTAAAACCAGAAAATGGCCACTCCAGCTGCTCTGGATGTAGCTCCTATAAATCCACCTAACAAAGAACTGGAAGCTATGCCACTGGTGGACAGTGATGCCCTCATTACAGACTTTGTGGCAGAGAGGAATCACTTACAAACATATTGCCAGCTAAGAAACAGTCACTTGGACAACAGTGACCTATATGGCATCTGGGAATCCAATCTACCCACCTACTTCTTGCCTTCTGTGAACATTTTCCCTGAATTCATCCACCTCTATGCAGAAAACTATGACCAGAAACTCAGGGATGTGAAGTCTCCATCTGGGAGCATCCTATTTTATATAACACCGGATTCCATCAACCAAACGCTGAACTACAAGCAGACCCAGCTGCTATACCCCTTCTCCATGAACTACTTGCTAGATGAGGGCTCCAAGCTCTCTAGCACAGACATTGCTGCAATAGCCAGGAAATTCATGAAGTAGACTGCCAACCTTCTGGGCCACTTCCTTTTTCTTATGTAGATTTCAATGAGGTTGGCAAGCTGCTGGTAGATATGCTAACCTTTGTGTTGGGGTTCACTACAAATAAGCATGTTGATCTAACTGTGTTGGTCATGCTCTCTACATATAGCCTTGTGAAGCCCCCTGCTATGAAGTACAATTATGCCAAGTATATTGCCAATAAGATACATGATCAATTGTCAAGACTGAAGAGGGAGGCAATATTCAAGTATTCCTCATACATCTATCACCTATTATTATACTATCAAACAGATTGCTTCCAGTGCCCAATCAAGAAGCTAGACTCACAGCGAGAAAGGAGGTCTGTCATATTCTGGTCTTCAGTCTTCCACCAAGTCCAGAATTCCCCCTATTCATACTATGAATTCATTGATCAGTTTGTGTATCCAGTCACATGCCTCTTAAAGAGGACCCCTCCTATCAGATTGTCCAAGGATATGCAGAAAATCTTGCAGCTATCCAGGAGTTACAAGATTGGTGATTGGTACTTGAACCAGAATCACACAGTCATCAGAATCTATGGTTGTGAGCTATGTCCCTACAGGCTCCCAAAATATGTGCCTATGACGCTATTTTCCCTGGAATACTACAGACAACTTATAAACTCTGATCTGACACACTTTCACAGCGCCAAGAAGAAAGCCAACCTAAATTTCAGAGACCAACCAGGCCCATTTGTCATGAATAAGAAAGATGGTTGGCAAGAAGCTGATCAAATACTAGGGCAACAGCTCAAACTCAAACGAAGCTTCTGGTGCGTCCCTTATGACCCTGAAGGTTTCATCAGTACTAGGAGGGTCAAATATAGGCTGCTAGCCTATAAGCATTGCCCATACCCACAAATACAACACTTTGCCAATCAAGATGAATGGTTGTCTGATTCAATAGTAGAGGAATTGACTCAGGAAGAAAAAATGGAGCAGACTGTAAAGGACTCGGAAAAAACTCTTGACTTGGATTCTTGTCAACAGGTCTTGTTCAAACAACCAATCCAAGCAGGAGAAGGCACCTCTACTAGTCCAGCTATACAGGACACCCAGCAAGCTCCAGCAACAACAACTACAGCAAAGGGAAAGGAGAAGATGGATGAACAGCAAGAGGTAGAGACAGGGCAGCCCAGCACATCAAAGGATCAGCAATCAGAGCAAGCCCCTCCACAGCAAACTGAACAACCTCAAATCCTAGTTTTGCAGACTCCTCTCAATGATGAGAGAGGGAAAAAGAGAGACAGAGCGGAGGTCACACCTCCAACAGGGTCATCATAGCAACCAGAGGCCAAGAGGCCGAGGATAGACCCTGAAACAAAAGAAGGAGACATAAGTGAAGAACGGGCAGAAAGCCACAGCAGAGAAAGGCAAACAAGCCAGCAAACTGCCAGTAGCTCATTTCAACTAGAACAAGCCCAACAACATACCATAGAGGTGTCCTCCTCAAGACAACAGGGCAAGAAACCAGCTGCAGTCAAAGAAGGCTTCATAGAGATCAAGGCACAGAATGAATTGGTGAGAGTGCAGCTCTATGAGCAATTCTTGAAGACAACTCCAGCCAAAAAACAAGGCTGATGGCTGCCTATGATCTGAAGGAAGAAAATATGATCTTTACCCATCTGAAGCCTAAAGTCCCACATCCAAAGACCCCAGCAGATTACTACAGAACAAACCTGGAGGTCTTTTCCAAAAACATACACCACATGCATCAAATTGAGCTGCACAAACAGACTGGGGAAATGGTGTATGCAACACTTGCTGACAAGGCAATGTTGGCCCATTAGCTAAAGGAAGCCCTGAAGAACACAAACAGGCAACTTGATTTTGAAATATTGTCTTCCTCTGCAAAAGACAATAGATTAAAGACTCTGGAGGACATAATAGTTGATTTGGCACATGACCCAAAGGATCCAAAGGGTGTTAGAGCCCTTATGAAGAAGAAAGAGGATGACATTGCTGCACTAAGAAGGCAGGCAAAATTGCCTCCTACCATTCACCCTCAAACAGCAAAACTTGCACAAGAAAAGCAAGTAGATGATGCTATGGAGCTGCTCCTGGTAATGAACCAAAGAATATTACAAATGGAGGCAGAATTAGAGAAAGCACTGCAGGACAAGCAAGGGGAATCAGCCTCCCAGCCCCCTCAAACATCAACAAATCTTGGACCTGCCCCTCCCACACAAGCAGCAGCAACCCCTTCTACTATTCCATCACCTACCACAGCTACATCAGCAACAGGAGCAACAGCAGAAGCAACAGCAGCAGCAGAATCCAGCATGGGCATGGAGGAGTTGATGAAAGCTGTTAAAGAAATTGAAACTCAGGTAACTGAAATAAATGTTGCGAAGGAAAAACTAGCCAAGCTGGAGACCAGTTATGATAAATCAGAAATGACAGTAGCAAAGAAACAAAGAGAAATAAAGGCCTTAGAGGCCAAAGTAAAAAATCTGGAAAGTGAATTACTGCTAGGTAAAACCCTAGCGGAAATAAAGAATATTATTTGGGCCAAAATTGGCCAATCTATACAGGACCAATGGAGGTCCATTCAGGCAATTTTTGAGCAGGTTGAGTTGATAGATGTGGCTCATGTGGAAATACAGAGGGCCAGGACAGCCCTGGGAATAATGCCCAAGCAGGCCACCAGAATGATTCATTTCCTCAATAACCGCACTAGAGAGGAACTGGCTGCTCTAGAAATAAGCAGCAGAACAGATACAATCCTGACAGCAAAAAGGTACTGACCTTGAGGAATTTTAATCAAACTTTGGAGAGGAAATGTAAGGAGATGAAGGCAGAGATAGATGAATTTAGAGCAAAAATGACTATACTACAGGACAAAGGACTGCCAAGCCTAGTGACTGGCACAGGACAGCTGTTGTCATATAATCAGTATATGACAAGGATCAACAATTATGTTGAAAACCAGATAACAACATCCAGCAGCTCCACAGAAGAAGCAGGGCCTCCCTCTGGGTAGTCTCTCTATGACAAGCTAGAAAATCTGTTCTTTATTGAACATGAAATAAATCATCTGTTTGAAGTCCCTCCAAACTTTTACAGACATACAGAGGCAGATGAAACACTGGTAAAAATGAGGAGGCGTCAGCTACCTCCAGCTGATTGGTGGCAAGCAATGCTGGAGATTTTGCCCAGATAATTCCACTTTGCTTTTGCCTTTTTTGAGAAAAATCAAAGTTTTCAAGTCACGGTACAAGTCAAAAGACAGGTCAGCAGGCAGATCAGCACACGGGTACAGTAAGCAGTCGTACAAGTGACTCGGCAATGCACCCAGACAGCAGGCTCAATTAACGCAGAGTTAAAGGCACAGCTAGAGCCCACTTTCCAGAGCCATAAAGTCAAAAGTTGTCTGACAGAAAGATATCAGCTATCTCAGCATTAAATGCTATATTTATGTTTTCATTTACATTTTGTTAGAGAGTTGGTGGTGCAATTTATTGCACAATAACTCTCTACTGAGATATTTTGTACCCTATTTTGTATATATATCTCCTCAAATAACGCATTGAGGGTCGGTTGTAGTGTAATTCTTTCTGAAGAGCTCTATTGTATTCTGGAGACATTTTTTGATAATACAAATTGCTGATGGAGATTTCTGGTTCTCATGTTTTCTGAAGATGGATATGAATAGCTCTGTTTAGTTGCAGAATTCCTGTGTCATTTGTTGAAGCAATAAGTTTCTCTTAACTGTGTATGTATTTTCTGTGTATTCCATAATTCTCATGTTTTCATAATCTTAGCAAGTAGAGAAAACGAATAGGCTGGGATTTGTTGTAAACACCCTATGCTCAATCTCTATTTCTAAATATGTTTTCTTCTGGATTAGCCATAGATATGAATTCTTAATTGCTCATGTCTGAACTAATCCTGTCATGGTGAATATTGTTTAAGAATTCTTAACTGCTCTTAAGCAATACCTTCATGTTTCTTTATTTAGCTTAGTGAAAGATTCTTAATTGCCTTTCACTCACTAATTCCATAATTTCATCAAAAAATCTGGTAAATTGTTTCACATATGCCTAACTTGCTCTGTAGAAACACTCTGTCTTCATAAATCCACTTTCAGTAGCACAAATACCTCAACTCCATTGCCCATTGGAACAAACTATCCTATAATCTGTATCCCAGTTCTATATAAATTCACCAACCCACCAAATTCAAACAAAACAATACACCATAACTAGCCTAAAAACATTCATCAACAAAGCTAAACTATAAAGAGAGAGCCCTCTCTGGTTGCAGGTAGGCTAGAACCTGAAGCTAAAAGATTGGTCAGTGGTTACCTCGGCCGTATTCCCTTTAGGAAGCAGGGAACAACCTGAGTGATAACATCAATGGCGACTCCACTGGGGAACTTATGTCAAAATACCAAGTGAAAGGAAATAAGCTTCCTATTTAAAAGTCCTACCATAGGATACTAGGGAAAGAAAACTCAGAAGCTGGCTCCAAAGAAGAAATCTCGTTACACTAGGTCCAATCCTGACCCTAATTCCCCAACTATCTTTGAAAACCCCAATTTAATCCCAAAAACCTTAAATAAACAAGAGCATCTAGGGGAGCTCTCAGATTCAGATACTGAGCCAAATTAGCAGAGCTATATTCCCACTCCTGTCAAAGCATCAGTTCACCCTCACACTATCCCTGCTTATCCTAGTTCTTCATCCACATCCCAAGGCAGTTTCCCCACTCCCCCATCCCCAACACACCTTACTCCTGTTATCCCTGTTGTTCCAGTTGTTCCACTCCTTCTTGTTGCCCCTTTTATCCCTGCAAATATGGCTAGATATGCTCCTTTAGTCCTGCCTGCAAATCCAGGGGAAATGCCCCAAGACTATCAAGGAAAAATCACTTACTTTGATGGAACTAGCACTTATACTGCCCAGCAACACACTATGGGGATGCAGGACTATTTTGAGAACTATGAGATAGATGATGAAGATGTAAGAATGAAATTTTTTGTGCAAAGTTTGATAGGGGATGTAAGGAATTGGTTCAGGTCTCTGGCTGCAAACTCTATAGTCAATCCTGATGCCTTATACCTAAGTTTTTTAAACAGATGGGAAAAGAAGAAAGACCCCTACACATACTCATAGAAGTATGTATTTGAAAAGGGGGCCACAAGAGACAGTTCAAGATACTGTGCTAGGTTCAACAATGTATATAATGCTATCCTCAAAACTTGAGACCTCCTCCTGATCTGGCTTTATCAAATTTCCTGATGGATTTGACCCAGACATGGCATATCAATTAAGAGAAAGAGCACCTCCAAGTCTTGCAGACATGCAGAATATAGCTGTAAGTGTAGAGGCAAACCTGATTGCCAAGAGAACCAGAGCAAAAAATGAGAGAAGAATAATATTCAAAGAGGAACCCTCAACCTTTGACCAAAAACCAGATGCAATCATGAAGGGTACGGAAAGGTTGGGAGATAGAGTTGAGACCATGGAGAGAAAGTCCTCTTGGGAAGGACAAACAAGCAACACAACTAGGAATCCCAATTTTAGAAAAAACCAAAACCCAAATGCTGGAAGAACTAGTCATGTTCAGAACATCAGACCCCCATTTCAAGAAAATTATGCAGAGGCCTCAACCACTAGTGAACAAATAGAAGATCTCCACATCAATTTAATGGGTCTGGACAGTGAAGAACAGGTATTCTTAACACAAGATGATCAACAGGCCCAAGACTACAAACAGTTCCAAGAAAAATCTGGTGAGTCATTTGATTTCAGAGAAGGGAATGACACAACAGTCTATGAAGTACACAAACAATACAAGGAGTAGAACCATAGATGTACCTGAGAATACCAAACAAACACACACCAAACTGCCCAAGAAAACTGGTGATAAAGCTACCTTAACAGAGTCCTCAGACAAAAAACCCCACAAAGAGGTTACAGTGGAAGATGTATCTGATATACAGCCCCCAGTAAAACCTACACCCACACCACTTCTTCCAACAGAAATTTTCAGCAAACCTCTAGAAAACAGAGCTAACCCAAACATATCCCAAAACAATATGCCTGATCAGGACATGCTCACCCAAAATTCAGCAGAAAAAGAAAAATTTGCTGCTCATAATGTAAAAGTTCAGATGGAAAAACCTTTCAATCTTGAAACAGAAATTGGCAAACTAAAAATTGCAATCCCTCTGTCTGAACTAGCCAAACATGAGGT
>APFE030255073.1:2644-29256 GCA_000404065.3 Pinus taeda
AACAAAAAGAAAAAAAAAGAAAAAAACATAGAAAAATAATAATAAATGGGTTAGATGTGAAAACTAGTTTCTGGCACACTCTAACCTCAAATTCCTACATGAAAACCAATTCGTTGGCGGGTAAGAATTCTTTTTCTTTTTCACTATTTAATGTCTCAGCTGAATAATGACTTGAGGACAAGACAAAATTTTTGTGGGGGAGAGGAGCATCAATATTCTTATATTCTTATCTATCCATTGAATTTTTTTTATCTCATCATTGTAAATTTTCCAAGCAGTTTGCTCCAACATTCCAGACTTCAATAAATAAGCTGTCTTGTCATTGTTTTATATCAGAGGGACCTGGTTATAAATAGTATGCAAGGGGACCTGTTCTGTCCAAGAAGACCATGCTACCAGCACCAGCAGTAATGGGACCTGTTTAGACACACAAAAAGGGACCTGTTAGGAGATTGAGCCTTCAAAATAAAATTACTTCAACACAGCTTCAACAAGTTTCTACAAAGGCAGGACCAATACTTCATCAAGCACCCAAGCTCAGCAGCACCTGCATGCACACAAAGAATTGCAAGAACATCTTCAGCACTGCAGAGGGACCTGTTGCATTCAAACCTACCTCAGGGGACCTGTTATGAACAACAAAGAAAATCAAACAACAGTGAAAAAGTTAGCTCTACTCAGCATGTCAATGCAACAGCAGTCAAACAACAGTGTAATGCACTCCTTGTTTTTAACACTTAATTTCTTGGATTATTTTTTTATGTTAATTCTAATAGCTATGACTGTTATGATTAATTCCAAGGGCGCATTTTCTCATCCTCCCTTATCCCCCTAATTCTTCCCTACTCCAACCTACTTCCTACTTCAAAAATTCATTAACCCTTCATTCTAATATTTCCTAAGCATCCTACAGCCATCTACCGCCATACCAACCTCCTAAGTCTACACCTCCAATTGGTTGAGTACCAACAGGACACGTGGTGATATTTTTTTTAAAAAATAATAAAAAAATAAAAAGAGTAATTATATAAAGGAAAGAGACAACAGGCCTATTCATTATTTTTCATGGGCCGAATGATGAATTCACCACCCGACGCACCCAAATGATTCAGGGGACTCCATCATCAATGTAGTATATACACCTCCCAGCGCTTCCATCATGATATTTGTGCAAGCAGTATTATCATTGTTCCTCTATTTTTAAAAATGAATACACTCTGAGGAGAAGGAAGTTGGTCATTTCACTTATTTTCAGGATTTCATACGTTGGTGTATAACTCCGTGGCCTCCACATCAACGACCGAGGGCAGAGAGCACATCCGGTTTCGACTCTCACCGAGCTACACAACAGTCGACCCAGCATTACAGTGAACACTAAGGGAGCGACTGTATCAGGTAATAAATCCAGACTTCTTTGTTAAATTTGCAAGTTAAGAAGCTCAACCCTCTACCAAGATGACAAATAGGGTCAAGCCAAGTATGTTCGATAGCTCCCAGTACCATGAGGACTACATTTCGATTCTTAGGGAAATACAGTGGCTACCCTTTTTGGAAAAATTCCATGGAAGCAACGAAGAAGTTGCTAAGAAATTCGCCTTCACATTTAATGGGGAGAAAGCCCTGATAGGCACTTTCTCATTCAGGTTTTGAGAAGACACCATCGCCCAAGCGATAGGGGTTATCCCAGAGGGGGGAAAATATTTTAAAACCAAACAATTCAAAGAGAAATCATGGACCCAATTCATGTCTAGGTCCCGAGTCTCAGCGGTCAACTGGAAGAGAGGCGTTCCAAGAAGTTGGTTGGTGCATCCTTGGGATGAAATGGTTTACATACTTCAAAAGTTTGTAACCTATGAAGGCCGCTACAGCATTGTTTATTTATACCACATCAAGTTGTTGCTACACATAAAGAAACAATGTGTCATCAGTTTACCATATCTCTTATTGCAGAGCCTAACCAAGATGTCAAAAAACATCCTGAAGCAGAAAGTAAACAAAGACAAAAGGTTATATCATTTTGGTTTAATCAAAATTCTCATCGAACATGAAATTCAAAGAAGAGGGAAAACATGGAAGGAGTTCTTAGCTGCCAACCAAATCAGGGATGAGGAAGACAAAGAAGAATCACAAGAAAACTCAGGATTTATGAAGGACATTGATGAGGAGATACCAGCATCATCCAAAGCTAACAAGATACCCCCACCTGTGAGCAGCATAAGGACCAGACAAATGAGAAAGGAGGATGCTAAAAGGGCAGAACAGGACAAAGTCTTCACCACTTACTCAAGGAGAACAAGAAGGACATCAAAAGTTCAGTTGCAAGAAGACCAACCCGAATCCAATGAACCTATATAGATGGATATTCAGAGCAGTGACCATTCACCACCAGGGCCAGGAGCCGATGTAGATGTTGAAAGCCATTCACCTCTAGGAGCTGATATAGAGGTCGAAAGTAATAACAAACAGCAAAGAGGGTCACCACCTCCCAATAAGAAGCAGAAGAAATTAGAGAGACAAATTGAAAAATTAAAGGAAGAGCTCATGGAGGCTTACATGCTGGAGAAAGTTATTAAGAAAGAAAATGAAATGCTCCGAGCACAGAGTAAAGAAATTCAAAAGAAAAATGAAAAGTTAAAGGAGCGAGTTAATGAGCTGGAAGCTGAGCAGACAGACATTTGCAAGTGGGCCACCAAGTGGAACAATCAAAAGAAGACCCTCAAGGAAAAGTACAAAGAGTTAAAGCAAGAGCTCCATGACCAGAAAGATGCCAGGTGAAAAGAATGTAGACACTTGCTCAAGGTAGCAGAGGTACAGCAGGGACTGAGTTTTAAAGGAAGCACTTTAGGGTTAGCATGAGGACATGCTAAGTCATTAAGTGGGGAGAGATGTTGGTACCATTTATGACACCTTTTCCTCCCAAAACCTGACAATTACCTACTCTTTTCATCATTATCCCTCAAATTGCTTGGAAATTGATTAATTAATAGTCTATAGTTGTTGATGCATTTAAATTGATTTAAGGGTTTTGTGTTAATAAATTAGGAGTTTTTGGGAAAAATGACTACAGGAAGTCCCAACAACCTGTAAATGGCTTATTGTTTGACATGTGGCATGACAGCCAAGCCAGAGCGAAAGGTATGGGTGAAAAGTGGAATGTCCAAGCATGGAAAAACACCTATCCTGCAGTGGAAACAACCCTCCTATATGCGCGGTCAACGACTGGTCAACTATGGCATGTTGGTGACAAAGGCAACAACAACACACAGTCACAGTTCAAACTGATTTTTAGTTGTTTCCTTTTTTATATATATGTGTAAGCTAGGATAGAAACATTTTGTGTTTTGGTAAAAGCAGCAACAACTGCTCATGAATGAACATCCATTTTCAAGGGATGTGAACCGTATGTAAATATAAGTCTGAACATGGTTGTATGTCTGGTTACGTTTTTACTTGTCACTTCATGAACAGAGTTTTGACTTAATACAAATAAGACTTGCATTATAATCACAATGCGTTGTTTTAATACGGTGATCATGGGATAACAAGCTCGGTATACCAAGAAAGCGGACGGGCCCTGCGTACATGGTATACTGTTGTCATTTTAATTGCGTTTACAGTGCCATTTTAATTACATTTTACAGTCAGAGCATTTGATTGGTATTTGGTATTGATATATATACACAGTGATTAAATCGATGTTTATATTTATGTATTTATGAATGCGATGTGTATATGTTTATGCATGCGCTTGAATAGACTATCATTTGGATCGTGAATTATATCCTGTAAGGGATTCGATCCAGGGTTGCCTTGTAAAGCACTGTCATGGAATGTATGCTTACAATTTTCACTTTACATGATTGTAATGAATGTTCATGAATGTTGAGTAGCATTGAACAGAGGTTTTATGTTTGATGTCTTTGCAAGGAGACCAAAACCTTTAATTACAGTGATACACAACATGTTATGAATTGCATCTTAGTTGGTAGTGATACATAGTTTGATGCTTAGTTGATATTTAGTTGATAGTTTGATATTAAATCAAATCACAGCATTGTAATTAGGAAGAGTAGGCTTAGATTAGATCCTTTATGCCTATATATTTTAGGCACACGCCTCTAAGTCTACGCACCCTGGTCGATAATAAATTTAGCCCAGTCTAGCACCCTAGATAGGACACTACAATAACCATCAAAATGGGTACCCTATTATTCCTATCACATTTCATAGCTTAAAAAAACAATATAAATTAACTAAATTATAATTTTTTTACAAATTATATTTTGGTTATTTATAAAAATAAATAAACTTGCATGCATATTTCAACAACAACAAAAAATATTAGTGGAAAATTTTAGCAGTGAAATATGTCAATAATACTCTGAATGTTCAAACATATTCCATGGGGTTTAAATATATTCCATCAACCTAAGAATTAACTTATAACTATGACGATTAGCATAATTACCATCTTATGTACTAATTGTTGGACTGCAAAAGGTGGATCACTAATTCTTATTGGAATGTTTATATTATGTTGTTCTATTTCCTAGTTATAACATTCCAACCAAATCCCCATTTCATGTTTTTCTCTTTATAGCTTAATATTGTTACTATCCAACTTAATATGTCATCAAACCTAGAATGCTTGGATGAAACTTTGTCACTATCAGCCTGCTTGGATCGGGTTTTATCTTGATCATTATTTTCTTCTATAATTGTCATCGTAGTAACATGGGGTGAATCAAAAGTCAAGTTGATATTGAAGATACTTTTATTCCTATTGTGTTTAGTCAACTATCCTTCGTCCTCTTCCTATGATGAGCTTCCTTCTATGTTTAGTTTGTCTAGAGTCGATTTTTTATGTTCCTGTGTTTGCTTAACTACCATCATTTTCTATAGTCATCCTTCAATGAATACACATTTTCCATGTCCAAGAAACTGCAAGACGTCAGGCCCAATAGATTATTCTATAAACTGTTCTAATTCTCTAGGCTTATTTTCTTTTCTACCCTTTATAGGGTATCCTCAAAAATATTTCATGCGATTGAGTGTAGATTCTATTGTTATTGTGGGTCTTCTAGTTGAATACCTAGAAAGATTTCATTCCCATTGATTGTATGTGTTTATGGCCTTGTTGTTTTCCAACTCCGTGAGTCTTCGCTTGCAATATTCTTATGATATTATGTCGCAGGTACTATGAGGTCAAATTTAAATGGTTGTGTCTAACTATGCTTCCCTTTCTTCTTCTTGTTCAGAATCTAGAAGGATTAAAAGTATATCCCCCTTTTTTTCTTGAGCTTGTGGTGGAATTGTATTATGTTAGATTATTAACTGATCATATATACATTTGGTCAATTGTAGGTTGATACAAAATAGCTTTCCGGTCTACATCTAAAGAGTCAACATACCAAACTTCAATTATTTGTAGCAACAATTGAATCTGCGATGAGGGAGGAAACAGTTTTTGTATGTGTTGAGGTACTCTCCATCTATTGGAAGATTTTCAAATATTTCTAGATGAGTAACTAGTGAAGTTTCTTTCATGTCTATCCAAATTACTAAAGAAGGGAACCAAATGGACTTACTAAAATTTTCACATTCATACCGGTTCATATTCAGCATGTCACCAATGTGTTTTCCCTAGTTTTATATTTTTGTCATCATGATAATTTGAGTAATTTATGGAAGAATGGTGAGTTTGATGTTAGAGACTATACCTATTCATGAAAAATAACTCTCTCATTAGGAAAAATTTAGAAAAAAGAAAAAAAAATTGAGATATCAAAAACTTAATTTAACAATACATGTATTTAACAAAATAATATAAACATGAACAAATAAGAACCCAATAATGAATATTTATTATTCATATTGCATTGAATAGTGGAAATAGGAAAAAACCATATAAAAATACACAATTTAGAAATTTAGAAATTTTATAATTTTGAAATACATATAACTAAAAGTGTGTTTTGGGTCAATATCGATAATCAAAACCATTACCATATGTTGTGTCAAGAAAAATGATTTTTGGGTTAATATAGATAATCAAAATATCATCTCCAAAATACACAACATTTACTATATTCCTTTCTATGTGATTGCATTTGGAGTTGCACTTCATTCAACTTTATCGCTATGTTATGCCACTTTAAGTACATAAAATCTATCATTTTAATGCTATAGTTAATGTGTTAGATATTAAAATTGATGCGTGTTGTAAAATTTCAAGAATTATAATGTCAAGATCGTGAAGTGTACTAGGGGTCATAGTTTCTAGAATTCATTGTGTTTTAAAGCTCATAGTGCACTATTGTTTAATTAATTTTAGAGTTAGTCCCTTAATAATTATCAAGTGTCATTCTTTTTTAATAGTAATAGTGGTTAGAGGTTGCATTATGGAAGGGTTTGTAATTATCTATGAGTATGAGTGATCATAGTAAATTAGCTCTTACGGGTCATATTAGTGTTTTGACATTCATAATGGCTTTAGGTTAAGGGGCACATATTGTATCAGATAGTATAGTGGTCAGAGTGGTCAAAGGTTACATTAAATAAGGGGAACAATTTTGTGGGGGTTAATATATAGTTCAATATATAGAAATATCTAATAATAAAATCATTATAATTAGTGAATTTAAGGATACATATATTAATATATATTTTTACAGATCAAAATATTATTGGTAACTAATAACTAATGTGTTTCCTTATGATTGCCCTCACTAGTTTTAATCCAATAACTAATTGCTTGTACTTAAAACCCTTAGCTATTTAGTAGCTAGATTTTTGATACTCCTACTATTTTACAAGACTCTTAAAAATATTGAAAAATTTAAATTATCTCAAACTTTGAAATAAATATTTTATTAATATATTTATCATTCAAATTATCCAACCTAAAAATATTTAGAAATATAATATAAATTAATTATATTTTAATTACCAATAAAGAGAATTGTTAATCCATATAACTTGAATATTAACCTATATGATTTTATTTATTAGATTAGACTAACCAATGGCAAGTAGACTGTCATGGCACGAAGTTGAAAATGGCAAATTCCAGTTCCTTCGTTCTAATTTCCTGTACCCCACGCAACCCCTGCCACCACCTTTTATGTTCTTCATTCCACTAAATTATATGCAATTTTATTGAATTGTTTAAAATCCGCACGTCATAGTCTTATAGTCTTATTGGGCTTGTTGTGGAGCTTTTGAATTTTCTGACAACTCGGAGGCGATGAGTAACGACGGACGTTGCCGAAATACTGGGGCTGGAGTAATTCGATTAACGAATTCAGAAAAAGCCAGCCGTTGTGGTGTGACTCCATTCATCGGGAAGAAGATAAGATAATGATTTTGTGGTTTTGACCTTATCCGTTGGGAGAGCGTGGAGTAGAGTAAACATTTATTTACCTCAAGTAAAAGTCGAGAGGATATATGTAAATATTTATTTACATTTTTGTAAAAGTCCAGCAGCTCACCCTGTTGGTCATTGTTGGTAACGTGAATTCATTTTAACATTTAGTCTCTCTATCTCACCTTTTTAGTTATTGTTGGCCACATGAATTCGTTTTAACATCTAATTATGTATGTGTCTTATCCTTTTTGTTTTTGGTTGGCAACATGAATTCATATTTACATCTATTTAATTATTATTTATAAGTTTTATTTATTTTTAAAGAAATAATTTTCCATTATTGTAAAAGTTTTTTTTCTTAATTTTAATTTAGTTATAAATAACTAATTTTAAAATTAATTATAAATGTATTTCAAATGGGTTTTCTGAAGGTTATATTATTTTATTATATCTTATTTAACATTCTAAATATTGTTTTTTTTTCCAGGAGAAATATCCTAATTTTATTAATTAAAACAAATAGCTCATCAAAAATTGCAAAAAATAATGTACATATGGAGAGAAAAATCATGTTTTTCTCCCTTTCTTCTTCTTCACCTTGCACCACTCCCCTTGAATCAACATCGAAGATGTAAGTGCAAGTCAAGTATCATCCTCAGGTCAAGGGTTTTCTTTATCAGAATCAGAGTTGTCTAATACATGTAGTCATTTGGATCGAGGGGTATCCATTGTGTTTGGTATATTTACTAGCTATGACTCCATTGAAGATTGTGGATGTAATTCATGTGCTTCTGATTCCTGGTTCATATGATTTTCCTCATTGGTATGGGATGTTCCACACCAGCTTCCTCCTCCTCATGAGAGCGTGGTGGTGAAAATTGCCATCCCTTGGCCTATTTCCTATTTTGTTCTTTCCACTAGTGTTTTTTTTGGCTTCAGTTACTTATTTTGTAGGTGTCCTGTTTGCCTATAGTTTCTACATCTAAATGTTGTATTTCTATAGTCAAGTATAGGTGTCCAGCACCACTGTTTGTGCTTCAGTTGAATGTTGTCGACAAAGCTTTGTTGAGATCTACTTCTACACGTATTCGTGCGAATGTGAAAATTCTTTTGTCTAGTCTTTGTGTGTCCATTCTAATGTGTCGCCCGATTGTGTTGCTATGCCTGCAAGGAATGGCTATTTCCATAGATGTAACGCTGATGCCTGCAAGGTTTGGTTGGTTCCATAGATGTAACGGGAGGTTTTGCAGATGAACCCAAACTGGCATCCTAGATACAACCATAGTATTTGCATCAAATTCCGGAAACCATGGTGTGATGAAAAGACCCATGGATCCCCAGAACCATGGTCCTTTCTGTAATATGATGTCTCTAGCCTTTGTTGAAGGGAAATTTACAATGAAAAACCCCTTAAAACAGAGGTGAATATCATAGTGAGCACTGCAATTTGCAAAAATCCAGTGAAAGAGCTCAGTGGGTTTTGTACAGAAACAGTTGTATCTACAGATAATATCTTGTTTTCCAAAAATATTACAATGCTCATTTGTTTCTGGTATATCTCTATTTAATTTTAGGATGTGATTCAATTTCTCCATAAATATGTACATGGTTCAGTTTCGGCTTGCTTTGTTGTAGCTGAAGGTGAATTTTTCTCTTGGAGGATGTTTTTGAAAGAAAGTCCTCCTTTTTTGTGCTTTTACTGTATTTATTTGTTTTTAGTTGAATTTCTCTGAAAGCCACCTGTTTAATGATTTGTTTTGTTGTAATCTATTGCGCCACCTCTTAACCTTAAATTGACTATTATAGTAGACACAAGTAAAATATTGTATTATGTGAGAGGTTTGGGATCCTGGAGAGCTTTGCCCCCAAAACTTAGATATCGTAATCTAGCTGGATATCCAAAATGATTTAAGATAAGATTCTTAAAATGCATCACACAGTCTATTGCATGAACCCAGATCAATAATGACATCTCTGAAGGGGTTTTAATAAAAAATTTAAATAAAAAAATATATACCAGTGATGAGGGTTCTAATTCTGTTTAGAGGTAGCATGACCAAGCAGCCTCAGGTGCGCCATAATGCAATGGGATCTCTGTGGGCTCCTTCAAGAAACTATTTCCCTGTTCCCTGTAGCCAGACTCCTTTTCGGCTTTCTTTGCAACCCCGCAGACGATCATGGGGATAGAATTCATCACGGCCTTCGTAGCAGTAGTCTTAGTGGCTGTAGTTGGATCCTTGGCATTGAGGGCCACCGCCTTTGAAGCCGCAGGTTTCGCACCAATATTTGGTGCCTCATATTTCTTTAGGGCCTCAGGCACGACCACGACATATGGGCACGAAGCGCAATACACCTTTAGAGCCACAATGGCTACATAGATCCTCTATAAATGAGGGTGCTATCAGCTTCATCCATTTGGGATTCCCATTCGACACCTTCACGTGCTTTTCTCTGGTGTCTATGTAACCTTCATACGTCACGGGCACCTCCAGACGGGATCCGCTGTAGGTCCAATCGATGCCATTGACCAGTCGGCTCCAGACCTTAGCAGAGCTCTACTAATCATTTCCATTCCACTATCATCCACGACGAAATATGAAGAAAGAAAAATAAAAATAGTGGATTTGGGAGAATGCTTAAAAGATCCTGCGTGAAAAAGATACCACCAGGAATAAAAAACGCATGAGTCGAATCCCCATTCTCTACACAGATCATATATTTCTAACAACTTTGGATCACCTGAATCCCTTCCAGTGTGGTTCCCATAGAACTTTGGTCCTCCTTTGATGTTCATCGCGACAACAATACCCCACTGTGTGGATTCCTTTGATCAACAGAAACAAGCATAAGCTCAATTGTAGTGAATTCAACTTTGCAGTAGCTTAAAACCCTAGCGCACATTTTTACCCCGCTCTCCATTCTCTTCCTCCCTCATGTTACAAATATTAATATTTTAAAGAACACCTCATATATAAATATAAACTGTTCATTCAAAATTTTCTAAAATTTTATTGTAATTAACTTAAAATTTAATTTAATATAAAAACATTGGAAATTTTAATTAACTTAAAATTTTAATATAAAAACATTTCCAACTTAACAAGAAGTTTATAAATTTATTAATTTGTTTAAATAAACTGATATTAGTAACGAATGAACAACACCACTTTAAACAAAATAAATAGCTATTTTTTTAGTTAATTAATCTGTTATGATACAGAATGGGTGGAGTTTAAAACTTGTTATAATATCACAAAAATATATGGTTGTGAATTTTCTTGATAAGCATCATCACCATTTTTTGTAAGTTTGAAAATAACATGTTTTCATGATTGGTTTTAATCAATATATACCTTTTAACAATACGAATAATTACAACATCACAAGTGACTATGACATTGATTTTTTTGAAACCACAATCACTCAATGATAGTTTAAAAATATATCAAAACTCTCTCGTGATGATAATAAAATACAAACAAAATAAACATAGAATTTAAAAATTAATTTACAAATTGATGTTTTATGATCATAGAATTTTAAATGTATGTGGCTTTAGTTTATGCTATGTACTTTTTTTTGTGCTCTTGTTTTCTGTTGGTTGTTTGTTATGTTTGTATGTGTATAATTTTTTTACACATATTTAATCATATAAAATAAGTACTTTGCCAATGTGTAGAATTTGTATACTAAAGTACTGATCTTTAACTTGTAGCTTAATTTAATAAAATCTTGTTTTTTTTGCAAATGACAACAACATCATGAATGAATTTGAATTTCTTCCTAATTAATCATTTTTCATAATTAGATAGAATATTTATGATGATAGAATTTTAAATGTTTTTGTTTTTATTTTATGTATTGAATGTTTTTGTTTTTGTATGCACTTGTTTGAGTATAAACTTTAGAACACGAGAAAGAATTTCATTAGAATATTCCGTATGGATGGTCATCACCCAAATTGACTATTGACTTGATACAAGTCACATCTATGATGATTTTACACACATAAAATATAATATCTAAGAATTACACTTCCAATTAATTGAATGTGTATTAAACTATATATGTTCAAATTAGCATTTAGTTTAACAAAATTTCATTTACTTTTGCAAATGACCATGGTTTTTTTTTTGTAAGTATCATTATTCAATGCATATTTAAGAATAAAATTATTTTATAAGTATTTTTATTTAACATATATTTATGATTAGTTACAAATGGATGTTTCATGATGATAGGGTTTTAATGTTTGTGTTTTTATTTTATAGAATGTATTTACTTGTTTGTCATTGCGGTTGTTTGTGTTTATATATCTATGAATTCTAGAACACATAAAAACATTCATTATAATATACCATATGGAAGGTCACTAAAAAAATTGTCTATAAACTTGATACGAATAACTTCTATGATGATTTTAAGCATGCATAGTATCCAATGCAAGAGATACACTTCAAATGAATTGAACGCTTGCATTAACTTATCCATGGTAAATTTAAAAAAAAATCACTTATTTTGGTAATTGACCATGACATCATGAATGACAAAGTTTTTTCTTTGTAACAACCACTATACTATTCAATGTGTATTTGAAAATCAGATTCTTTTATAATTATTTATAAATAATATAATTTCTTTCCTCGGGAAAAATTGTAATTTTATTAATGAAAGCAAAATTATATGTTGTACATAGTGATAATGCATTCAATTGTGCCAATCGAAATTGGTGATCACAAAGACCAAAAATACAACTCCAAGTGGTGGTAAACATGTCACCCTTTTCTCCATTTCCTCTTTTTAACCTTTTTTCCTTCTACCTGTTAAGGAGTGGCCATTACAAGCTCTAGCTGGGTCCCTTCATTCATTCTTAGATTTTGCTTATCTAAAACTAAACTTTCAGATACACAATGATATTTTGAATCGCCCGCCTCTATTGCTACATTGATCATATCATGCCTCGATGTGTGTGCTGGAGTTCCTGGAACTTCATGATTAACGCTCCCCTTTTCTATGTTTTCTTGTGTATTTTGGGCTTCTTCATTGGTAGGAGGATCCATTTCTTCATCATTCTCTTCTTTGTGAGGCAACCTTTGTGGGAATTTTCATCCCTTGAGTTTCTTTCTTGTTTACTTCTTCCTCTGGGGTGTTTTCTTGGCATCATGACATGAATTTTGTGGATGTCTCATTTGTTGGCTTATTTGACATCTAAATGTTGTGTTCTCAAAATCTAGGAATTGTGTCGAGCACTGCTTGTTGTGTGCCAGGAGAATATGGTTGTAAAATCCTTTGTTGAGGTCTAGCTCCAAAGAAATTTTGGTGATTGTGTAGATTTGTTCCTCAAATATTTGTGTATATTTATTTATTTATCACCCTAATATGTTCCCAATGGCTTCTATCACTTTATGGAGCCATAAATGTATGGATAGATTATGGAATCTAACCCAAACCAACATTCAAGATACTATAATTATATTGACGTCGAAATATGGGAACCAAGGGGTGAAAAAAGTTCCTGCAAAGCTGAAAAACCATCGACCCTCTTGCAGTATATATTCACAACCCTCTCATGATACAAATTTTACTATGAAAAAGCCCCTGGAGCAAAGCTGAATCTTACAATTTGTTGTCCAATTTGTGAATATCCAATTGAAGAGATCCATTGGTTTTAGCCAAAAAGTGTTGCATATGTATAGTACTTCTTGAGATTCATATGTTATGACAAAATATTTTTCTTATGGTAGATCTATAGTCAATACTGGGATTTGATTCAGTAGTTCCACTATGTAGGGGTTGGGTATATTGTGTTTTTGATATGGTGTTGTTGAGGCAACACATATTCCTTTGAGGATATCTATGAAAGAAAAGACTCCAATTACTTGCCCTTGATTTGATTATGTTCCTTTGGGAATACTAGATCTGGACACTACCCTTGTGCCCTTTGAATTTATTGGTCGAGGTGATCCTCCCCGATCCTCAAGTTTAATATGATGGTGGATAATGGGAGGATGTTATAATCTTGTAACATCACAACTTCTTGTATCGATTTTCATCCACAGATTAGACTTTGTACGAGTAGTGGGATACCCAGAGTGTGCACGATATTGTGCTTTAATTGTTTGACTTCATTTGTGGCCCGAACCCAAAATAATATTTATTTTCCATTTGGGGATTTGACAAAAATTTGGAAGGCTACCAGATCGAGTGCCCATACTTGATAGTCACACAAATCTTTAGTAGATCAATGGGTAAGTGTGGATCTACAAAGAGTGATAAGGGTTTCCATGGCAGTATTGACTTCATAAGTGATGGCCAAACCACCAAACACACCCACTTTGATCGAGGAAAATTCTGATCTGGCAAAAAACGAAGTAGAATTTTCACATCCAATGCTACTCCTCCATTTTGACAAGCTAGTGTGCTCAAGGGATTGAGAATATCCAGATTCAGGATCTTTAACAACGGATCTATGAAATTAAGTTTTCGAGGTCGAATATTCACTTATGTAGCCAATGTTTTGCCTTCAGATCTGATCAATATTTCTTTAGTGACTAAGAGCAGACAATTATAAGCTTTCTGCTCCAGAGTCGCCTTAATCCTACATAGGTCCATTCCCGAGTCACGAATGTGATGCCCTTCACTTCCTTCTATTCCATCATGTACGTACAAGCTGAGAAGGTACTCTGCATCGATCATTTGGTGAATGATACTACTAAAAACATCGTTTGTCAGTCTCCATGCCTAAACAGGATACAAGAACTAGAATTAACTCCATTCAAAAATTCCATTATCGGACCCGCGAGTAGTGAGAACGTGCCCTAGCAATGACGCAGAAGGTGCATTTGATGTTTGAAGAAAATCGACTGCATAAGGAAAGCAAAAGGACTAAGAAACCCTAGCCATCACACCGAGATTGTCCTCTTGACGCAATTCCCCTATCAATCTT
The DNA here is from genome assembly GCA_000404065.3 of Pinus taeda. Taxonomy (NCBI): domain Eukaryota; kingdom Viridiplantae; phylum Streptophyta; class Pinopsida; order Pinales; family Pinaceae; genus Pinus; species Pinus taeda. The sequence continues at coordinate 16,957 of APFE030255073.1, forward strand.
TAATTTGATATTTTAATTAACATATTCTTATCTTAAATTTTACTCAATTTTTTTATTTTACGATACAGAATGGTTGGAGTTTATAATTTGTTGATTCTATTTAGTATAAAATCAAAATTTCAAAAATATTTTTATTCAATAAATTTTAGAGATATAAATGATCATGACAATACCACAAGTAACAATGACTAAAGATTTTCCTTGTAAGAATCATCACCAATTTTTGTATGTTTTAAAATCACAAGTTTTCATGATTGTTTTTAATCAATATATACTTTTCAACAATACAAATTATCACAAAATCACACTTGACTATGAGCATGAATATTTTTTTAACCACAATCATTCAATGTAAAATTAAAAATATATCAAACAAAATAAACATAAAATTTAAAAATTAATTTACAGATTGATGTTTTGTGATGACATAATTTTAAATGTATGTGGTTTTATTTTATGCTATGTATTTGTTTGTTATGCTTTTGTTTGTGTGTGGTAGTTTGTTTGAGTATAATATTTTTACACACATGTAATATATTATACAATAATTAATTTTAGAATGAGTATAATTTGTATATTAACATGCTAATCTTTAAATTGTTGTTTGATTTAATAAAATCTTATTTTTTCAACATCATCAATGAATTTGAATTCTTGTAAGTGCCAGTATTCAATGCACAATACTCTTTGTAATTGTTTTTAATTAATATTATTTGTATAATTAGCTACATGTTGATGTTTTGTGATGATAGAATTTTAAATGTTTGTGTTTTTATTTTATGAAATGTATGTGTTTGTTTGTTTATGCTCTTGTTTGTGTATAATTTTAGAACACAAGAAATGCTTTCATAGAATATCTCGTATGGAAGGTCATTGCCCAAATTGTCTATTTATTTCATACAAATCACCTCTACGATGATTTTACACACATAAAATATAATATGCAAGAATTACAGTCCCAATTAATTGAATGTGTAATAAACTATATATGTTTAGATTAGCATTTAGTTTAACAAGATTTCATTTATTTTTGCAAATGACCATAACATCATGAATGGCTATGGATTTTTTGTAAGTATCGCTATTCAATGCATCTTTGAGAAGCATTTTTAATCAATATATTGATAATTAGTTACAAATCCATGTTTTGTGATGGTAGAATTTTAGATGTTTGTGTTTTTATTTTATGTAATGTATTGGTTTTTCATTTGTATTTGTATGTATGTAAATTCTGGAACACAAAAAAACTTTTATTAGAATCACTTGATAGAAATAACTTATATGATTATTTTAAGCATGCATAGTATCCAATGCAACAACTACACTTTAAATGAATTGAATGCTTGCATAACTTATCTATGCTCAATTTAATAAAAGTTCACTTATTTTGGTAAATGACCATGACATCATGAACGAAAGTGTATCTTTTTTTCTAACCACCATTATTCAATATGTGTATTTTAAAATCACAATAATTTTTAATGAATCTTCTTATAGTTAATTACAATTTTATATTTTATGATAGAATTTCAAATTTTTGTGACTATAGTTTATTTTGTGTATATTTTTGTGTTTGTGCATATATAATGGTTTTACCCATAAATAAAGATAGTATATAACAATTACACTTTAAACGAGTTGAATTTGGGATTTAACTTATTTTATGTGAAAAATTATCTGCGAATTGATATTTAATTTAATAACATCCCATTTATTTCTACAAATGATCATAACATGTATTAATTATAATATATTTCAATAATGAAAATAAATATAATATCACAAATTATTATGATGATAAACTTTTTGCAAGCAGAACTACTCAATAGATTTCAAAAAATACACCACAAAACATTTATCATAATTTGGAGGAAATTGTGTACTTTAGAGATTAATTAGCTAGAAATTGATGCTTTATAATGATAGAATTTTAAAATGTGTTTTTTATTTTTTAGTATGGGTTTATTTGTTGTGTTATTTTTTGCCTTTTTCTGTCATGATTTTACACATACATAATATCATAATATTAGAAGAAACTAGGAGAAAGTTAAATATTTTATTTTAAGCCACTTATGTTCAACTTAATTTGTTTACAAATATTTTAATCAAACTATTTTTCAAAAATACAAATCTGGAGTTGAATTTTATCCTTTGATTTATATTTTCTTTAAGTTAATAAATTAATTTTCAAATAAAACACACAATTCATTTAAAAAATATAGATCTTTCTTTTCAAACATGCTAAAGATGTCTTTTTCAAGGTGCTTATGTTTCATCTAATTACAAAAGTGAATTGTAATAAGCCTTGGTAAATTTATATTATGACCTTTTTAATTGAATATTTAATTGCCCGTAACAAGTCAAAGTTGTTCAAGTGATGTGACATATGACAATTAAAATAATTATTTTTTTAACTATAAAAAAAATGGGCTTGTGTTATAATTCTGAAAATTATTAAAGGCTACTGATTATATATACTTCTAATTCACATGGAAGGAGTTATGCCCAAGAAGAGGCAAGATAAAAATTAAAAAAAATGTTCTTTTTGCTAGAGTTGAATTGTTCGTTTTGCAGAATACCAAGAAAACACATGACTGAAAATAAAAATGTCATGGGTAAAACTCACTTAAACGGATTGTTGGAGATAAAATGGGTTGTATAAAAGGTAAGCGTATAGTGGGAAAGAATGATTGTACTCATACCACAAAAGTAGCAAGATGATGCTAAGGGTCAAGGAAATGTCAATTGGGAAATGACTACTATTTGTTCTCCTGGGAGGTAGGAGATAGAGCTTTGGGGGAATTAATTGGAAACATAGTTCTTGGTTAGAGGAATCAAATACACTTTAACTTATTTCCAACGAGAAAATCTTAAATAATTATATTCTAAAAAATAATACACTTGAATGTGTGCAAAGATGCAAAAGGATATTATATAATAAATTAAAGAATCTTGTTTCGATGGATAAATATATAAACATGCACAGTAACCCTTATTCACCTATAAAAGTATAGTCTGTTGTAAGCTACTACAAAAAAGAACTATTGGAGGTAATAAAAATAAATTTATACATTGTTTAACTTGTAGAAAAATAAATGTATACCTAGTTTAGCTTGCTATAGATCAAAGGACTGGAATCATATCAATTGGCCATGGAACAAGCAGCCTTGGATAAAGTATTACCAGGGCCTAAAGGACAACCTTTAAAAACTCCCATGGCAAGTGTTCAACACACCCCTTGCCTAATTTTCATATTCTCTTCTTCAAAGAAAATGATAGTAATAGTAAATTATATAAAATCATTATCTAGAAACAAAATATATACAGTTGACATGAATATCTAATGTGTCTTCATAGAATATAAATAGAACAAATATCATAGTATTGTAAAACTTTGATGGAATGACTTCATTACACACAGTAACAAGTAAATAGATTGTATAAATTGTTCTTATGAATAAAAAGAAATATTTGCATTGTTGGGGCTATAAGACAATCAAAACCATTTTCTCATAATTAAATATTCTCACTAACAAAGAGAGGGTAAATTGCTTGAAATGAGATCGATATATATGCATTGTTTTGAGTGTCAGGCCTTTTGGGAAAAGCCCTGGCTACTTTTGGGTTTTCTTTACACTCAAACAACATCAAATTTCCTTGTAGCCAACATCAAGTGAAACTCAGAACCGACTTTGAAACCCTCTAAAGAGGAAGTGTTTGATAAGCACTTGAAGGCCAAAGAGTAGACAAAAAAAACTTGCATAAATTTTGACCCCAAAACAATGTCACAAGATAACCCAAGTTAGTTGTAAACTAACGTACATACAGAAGAAAGGAATTCCTTAGTTTGGATTGGAATCACAATAAATTAATCAAGCAAAGAACATTATAGATTTTTTTAAGATAAGTAGAGTCTAACGTTAGTAATATAGATGACATCCTTCAATCTGATACTTTGTTGTAGATGGAATAACATTAGTATTGTTCGTATATGCTTGTATAAAGAAAAATTATAACGAGATGAGAATCAAGTTTCAATATAATTATAGAGTTAAAATACTCAAAATCTTGTATAATATTGGAAGGAACTCCATGTATGAAGGGTAGTTCATTTCGAAATCGTTGAGAAAAATAAAAACCATGCTGAAATCCTTCGAGGGAACCATAACCAATGTATGATACATTGCAACCAAAAATTTAGAAGTAACTAATTACAATAATATACCCAATATGCAAAAATGGCTATACTATAACACACATAAGTGAATGTAGAGGGACCAAAGACCTTGTGATGTCTTATTGAAGGATTTCATCGATACCACTTTTTACAAGGAGTCTTTTCTAAGAGCGTGAGATGGACATAATGTTTTCACATAAATTTCACATAGAATCACATCATCCCAAAACATCAATGTTCTATTTTTGAAAATCCTCATTGAGTAAACTATATTGAATGTAGTATTGTTCATTTTTTTAACTAAATAATTTTGTTGAGAATTGTATGCAACTATTGACGAAAACAAGGAGACCCCCTTGCTGGAAACCAATTCAGGGTCTCTTCATTTTCAAGATTATTACAACTCCGATCTTGGGGCCTATGGGTTATGGGCCAAAGAAGCCTTTCTGAATTGCATCTCACCTTATATCATATTGGTAAATATTTTCAAGGCTCCTTCCACCTTACTCCGCTTAGAAAACTCATTAATCAACATCGTATATGTCACTGAGTCAGGTTCTCTGCGCTCGGTCACAATCTCCTCGAATAACTTTTCAGCTTCCGCAAGCATACCCTCTTTGAAGTAGGCATCTAGCAGCGTGTTATAAGCACAAGCATCTGGAACACAACCCTTCTCAGTCATGGATCTAAACAGCTTCTCGGCCTCCTGTAATTTTCCCTGAGTAATGTAGCCATTCATGAGAATGGTATATGAGGTGGCATTGGGGCTCAGTTTACTTTCAGCCAACTTGTCTAGATACTGGAGGGCTTCCTGCAACTGGCCGGCCTTGCAGAAACCGTCCATCACAGCATTATATGACATGACAGTCCGCTCGAGTTTCTCCGGAATGAGGTTAAAAACGTCCAATGCCTTTTGAATCTCCTCCGCATTGAAAAACCCCCCAATCAAATTACAAAAGACTGGCTCACTAAATATGGAAAAAAAAACATACATTCAGTTACATTCAGTTTTAACTGATTTTTAACTACAATTTAGTTTATTAACCGAATCTTGTTCAAGATTGGCCTGGCTGTCCATGTGGTCATCCACGTGTCTTCATCCTCTAATTTTCTTTCGTTGAGGTGTCCAGATGCTCCTGCATCAGACTCCCGAGGTACAAAAATTATGACCTCCTGGTCATATACTCTCGAGGTACAAAAAATTATGACCTCCTGGTCATATGCGTTTCCTTCGCAATTCTACCCATTGTTTTACTTCGTCAGTGGAACTGCCTTCATGTGAGCTGCAACCAAACCTCTACCATAGCAAGTCCTCCTCCCTGCTACTAGATGCCCTACCAAGCTTCTCTCCTGAGCTCGGTCCTCTCGGCATCTCCGTGGTTCTCTCCTCTCGAACCAAGTGAGCACTCCTACTCCAGGTTTGCTACTATCTTCTCACCTGCACAAAAATTAAAAAAAAACTACAATCTTACAAATCTTCAACAAACTGTACCTCTTCTTTCTTAGTACCTCTTCTTTCTTCTCACGCAAAAAATCTCCTCTCCACAGGAAATCTTTCCTGCTCTGATACCACTTGATGAAAACAAGGAGACCCCCTTGCTGGAAACCAATTCAGGGTCTCCTCATTTTCAAGATTATTACAACTCCGATCTTGGGGCCTGTGGGTTATGGGCCCAAGAAGCCTTTCTAAATCGCATCTCACCTTCTATCATATTGGTAAATATTTTCAAGGCTCCTTCCACCTTACTCCGCTTAGAAAACTCATTAATCAACATCATATATGTCACTGAGTCAGGTTCTCTGCGCTCGGTCACCATCTCCTCGAATAACTTTTCAACTTCCGCAAGCATACCCTCTTTGAAGTAGGCATCTAGCAGTGTGTTATAAGCACAAGCATCTGGAACACAACCCTTCTCAGTCATGGATCTAAACAGCTTCTCGGCCTCCTGTAATTTTCCCTGAGTAATGTAGCCATTCATGAGAATGGTATATGAGGCGGCATTGGGGCTCAGTTTACTTTCAGCCAACTTGTCTAGATACTGGAGGGATTCCTGCAACTGGCCGGCCTTGCAGAAACCGTCCATCACAGCATTATACGACATGACAGTTCGCTCAAGTTTCTCCGGAATGAAGTTAAAAACGTCCAATGCCTTTTGAATCTCCTCCGCATTGAAAAACCCCCCAATCAAATTACAAAAGACTGGCTCACTAAATATGGAAAAAAAAAACATACATTCAGTTACATTCAGTTTTAACTGATTTTTAACTACGATTTAGTTTATTAACCGAATCTTGTTCAAGATTGGCCTGGCTGTCCATGTGGTCATCCACGTGTCTTCATCCTCTAATTTTCTTTCGTTGAGGTGTCCGGATGCTCCTGCATCAACTATGCTCTAATGTTGATGCGGGAGCATTCAGCCAAAGGGAAATTATTGTAAATAATAGACATAAGGGGTCATGCATTTGTGGAATTAATTTCCTAAGTTCCAAGTCAGTTTAATATCTAGGCTTTTAAGTGCGATTTAATTAGATATTCTCAAAATAAATAAATAAAACTAGGAAGAGATTTTAGGCATAAAAGGAATGGATGTGGATCATTAAGTGATAAGGAAGCTTTTCTACTTTAGAACAGGGAAAAAGATGGAATAAAGCCTCAAGATTCTTTTTGCCATATGTATGCATTGCATGTAGAGTTTTAAAGCTTTTAGTTGAGTCATTTTAGGATTTTTTAGACCATGCTAAGTTTTAAGAATTATGAAGTCTCAAAGGAATTTAAAATCAGAGATGGAGTGAGAGTGAGGAGGAAGAATGAGAGGCCATGAATAGGCCATGATTTCTCTTGTAAATATTTTATTTCTTAATTAATTAATTCAGTGATTTTGTGTGCATATGTATTGTCTGGAATCTTAGAAATTATATGGTTCGATTTACGGATTGGTGTATATTTTTCTATAATTGATTTTTGTATTGTTGAGGCATGGTTGAATTACAGTTAAATGCAGATAACAATCTGGCCAAGAGCTCCAAACAAAATACGGTTGCTATTGAATAAAACACATGGTAAATAGAAGGTGACTAAGGAATTAATTTGTGTTGTGTTGAATTGCAGAGATATCGTGTGAATAACATTTTTATACGAAGTGAAGTTATAGCGTTAAATGCTGAGATGCATGTTTATAAGCACATTGGTGAAAGATTCTGGGTTTTGCAGGGTTGACCTTGCATCAGGTGGTATTAGAGCTAGAATAGTTCTGTTGAAGATTCAATTTTTTTTTTTTAGTTAATTGCATGAGATGAATAAATGTGAGATTTTTGAAACTGATGAGTATTGTAGCAGAGAGTGCAGTGATAAAGGAGTCCAACAAGAGTGGAAGAACCTAAAGATTCAACAGGGGTTGAATAAAGTTCCAGATGAGGGAAGCCTACAGGAGCAGTCGAGGATGCTCGAAAGGTTCCAGCAGAGGACCAATGATTACCAAAAGATCAGATCCGGAGGGAAGGACTGGTGAGGTAAGTGGCAGCAAGAGAGGTTGCTGTGTTAGAGGCTTCATGCAACTCATAGGTGAGGAACTTATGGCGAAGGAGATGACTACTGAAAGTCATAAAGGAGAGAGCAGAGGTTCAGTAAGAGGCAACAGTAGAAAAGAGAAGAAATATGCCAAGGAAAAGGGCATAAGACAACAGTTGACTCAGGAAGAGTATGAGAAAGAGAAAGCTGAGATAGCATTTCATCTTGAGCCATTGATGGAGTTGTTGCAGGAAAATGTGAAAGATCATAGAAATGGTTTACTACTGAGGAAGAGAGTGAAGTGGTAGAGGCTACAGCAGAAAAGAGATTTACAGATAAGCATGTAGTTAACAGAGGAGCTGAGGAAGCTTGAGCAGATGATGGATGTACAGTTGAGACGGGAAGAACTCAGGGCAACTGAGTTGGAAGAGGAGGTTTCCATTGGTGAAACAGAGGAGAAGATCATTGATGATTTCTTGAGTTATTGGATAAATCCAGATCATCTGGATAATATAAAATGATGCATTTTTATAGCTGACAATTGTGATGTGATTACAGGTTTTACTGAGGAGGATGTGCCATCTTGTGAAATTGTTACAACACAAGAGGAAGTTATTATGGATGCAGAAGAAGGGAATTAGTATGAAGTGCAGATAAGGGAGGTGATAGTTGATACTGTTGAACATTCTGTGCAAACTGAGAGTTTATATGCAGGTGATGAGATGGTAACAACAGGAACCTTGGCTTGTGAAAGTATTGAAGATTGTACAGAAAGTTTCTCAAAGGAGATGACAGAATTATGGCATGAGTTAAATGTTCTAGAGAAGAGACTAGATGTATAGAAGATAAATATTCAGAATATAAAGACAGAGATGAATGAAAATAAAGAGGTTCATTTTTATGAACTAGAATATAGATGCATTCTCGGAGAAGATCTTGCTGGGGATAGATTGAGTGATAATCTCAAGAATGATTGGGATTGGTACACTGAAATGCTGGCAGAGGGAAATAAGGCACTGAGGCCTTATGAATTTTATTCTAACAAGCATTTTGTGAGTGCAGGTATTGGTGCAGAACATTTGACTCAGTTGAGGAGAGAAGAAGTTTTATGTTCCAGAAGACAAGAGGGTATGGATGATCGGGTTGTAGTCAGAACAGAAACAAGCATAGAAGCAAGAAATCAATAGTTTGAGGATTTATTAGACAAAGAAATTGCTTTAATCAGAATAATCATGTTGAAAGTGTCTTAGATGAAGACATCAACAAGGCAGCATAAGATATGGAGACCTGGAGAAAAGAAGCAAGCAACGACAGTTGAAGACTTGCAGAACAAAGTGTGGGATCCAGGAAAACATAGATCTGAACACATGATCAAGATATCATGAAATTTTTCTACCTTGGGAGTCTGATGCGGGAGCATTTAGCCAAAGGGAAATTATTGTAGATAATATACATAAGGGGTCATGCATTTGTGGAATTAATTTCCTAAGTTCCAAGTCAGTTTAATATCTAGGCTTTTAAGTGTGATTTAATTAGATATTCTCAAAATAAATAAATAAAACTAGGGAGAGCTTTTAGGCATAAAAGGAATGGATGTGGATCATTAAGTGATAAGGAAGCTTTTCTATTTTAGTACAGGGAAAAAGATGGAATAAAGCCTCAAGATGCTTTTTGCCATATGTATGCATTGCATGTAGAGTTTTAGAGCTTTTAGTTGAGTCATTTTAGGATTTTTTAGATCATGCTAAGTTTTAAGAATTATGAAGTCTCAAAGGCATTGAAAATCAGAGATGGAGTGAGAGTGAGGAGGAAAAATGAGATGCCATGAATAGGCTATGATTTCTCTTGTGAATATTTTATTTCTTAATTAATTAATTCAGTGATTTTGTGTGCATATGTATTGTCTGGAATCTCAGAAATTATATGGTTCGATTTATGGATTGGTGTATATTTTTCTATAATTGAGTTTTGTATTGTTGAGGCGTGGTTGACTTACAGTTAAATGCAGATAACAATCTAGCAAAGAGCTCCAAACAAAATACAGTGGCTATTGAATAAAACACGTGATAAATAGAAGGTGAATAAGGAATTAATTTGTGTTGTGTTGAATTGCAGAGATATCGTGTGAAAAACATTTTTATATGAAGTCAAGTTATAGCGTTAAATGCTAAGATGCATGTTTATAAGCACATTGGTGAAAGATTCTGGGTTTTGCAGGGTTGACCTTGCATGGGGTTTTGCAGAGCTAGAATAGTTCTGTTGAAGATTCAAGTTTTTTTTTTTTTAGTTAATTGCATGAGATGAATAAATGTTAGATTTTTGAAACTGATGAGTATTGTAGCAGAGAGTGTAGTGATAAAGGAGTCCAGCAAGAGTGGAAGAACCTAAAGATTCAACAGGGGTTGAATAAAGTTACAGATGAGGGAAGCCTACAGGAGCAGTGGAGGATGCTCGAAAGATTCCAGCAGAGGACCAACGATTACCAAAAGACCAGATCCGGAGGGAAGGACTGGTGAGGTAAGTGGTAGCAAGAGAGGTTACTGTGTTAGAGGCTTCATGCAACTCATAGATGAGGAACTTATGGCGAAGGAGATGACTACTGAAAGTCATAAAGGAGAGAGCAGAGGTTCAGAAAGAGGCCACAGTAGAAAAGAGAAGAAATATGCCAAGGCAAAGGGCATAAGACAACAGTTGACTCAGGAAGAGTATGAGAAAGAGAAAGTTGAGATTGTAGTTCATCTTGAGCTATTGATGGAGTTGTTGCAGGAAAATGTGAAAGATCATAGAAATTGTTTACTACTGAGGAAGAGAGTGAAGTGGCAGAGGCTACAGCAGAAAAGAGATTTACAGATAAGCATGCAATTAATAGAGGAGCTAAGGAAGCTTGAGCAGATGATGGATTTACAGTTGAGACGGGAAGAACTCAGGGTAGCTGAGTTGGAAGAGGAGGTTTCCATTGGTGAAACAGAGGAGAAGATCATTGATGATTTCTTGAGTTATTGGATAAATCCAGATCAGCTGGATAATATAAAACAATGTATTTTTATAGCTGACAATTGTGATGTGATTACAGGTTTTACTGAGGAGGATGTGCCATCTTGTGAAACTGTTACAGCACAAGAGGAATTTCTTATGGATGCAGAAGAAGGGAATCAGTCTGAAGTGTAGATAAGGGAAGTAATAGTTGATACTGTTGAACATTCTGTGCAAACTGAGACTTTATATGCAGGTGATGAGATGGTAACAACAGGAACCTTGGCTTGTGAAAGTATTGAAGATTGTACAGAAAGTTTTTCAAAAGAGATGACAGAATTATGGCATGAGTTAAATGTTCTAGAGAAGAGACTAGAAGTATAGATGATAAATATTTAGAATATAAAGACAGAGATGAATGAAAATAAAGAGGTTCATTTTTATGAACTAGAATACAAATGCATTCTCGGAGAAGATGTTGCTGGGGATAGACTGAGTGATAATCTCAACAATGATTGGGATTGGTACACTGAAATGCTGGCAGAGGGAAATAAGGCACTGAGGCCTTATGAATTTTATTCTAACAAGTGTTTTGTGAGTGCAGGTATTGGTGCAGAACATTTGAATCAGTTGAGGAGAGAAGAAGTTTTATGTTCTAGAAGACAAGAGGGTATGGATGATCGGGTGGTAGTATGAACAAAAACAAGCATAGAAGCAAGAAATCAGCAGTCTGAGGATTTATTAGACAAATAAATTGATTTAATCAGAATAATCATGTTGAAAGCGTCTCAGATGAAGACATCAGCAAGGAAGGGAAGCAACAGAAGCAACAGAAAAATGAAAACAGACACAGATTGTGAAAGTGCAGCAAGTGGAGCAAGGCAGCATAAGATATGGAGACCTAGAGAAAAGCAGAAAGCAACGGCAGATGAGGACTTGCAGAACAAACTGTGGGATCCAGCCATACATAGATCTGAACACATGATCAGGATATCATGAAATTTTTCTACCTTGGGAGTCTGATGCGGGAGCATTCAGCCAAAGGGAAATTATTGTAAATAATAGACATAAGCGGTCAGGCATTTGTGGAATTAATTTCCTAAGTTCCAAGTCAATTTAATATCTGGGCTTTTAAGTGTGATTTAATTAGATATTCTGAAAATAAATAAATAAAACTAGGGAGAGGTCTTAGGCATAAAAGCAATGGATGTGGATCATTAAGTGATAAGGAATCTTTTCTATTTTAGAACAGGGAAAAAGATGGAATAAAGCCTCAAGATGCTTTTTTCCATATGTATGCATTGCATGTAGAGTTTTAGAGCTTTTAGTTGAGTCATTTTAGGATTTTTTAGATCATGCTAAGTTTTATGAATTATGAAGTCTCAAAGGCATTGAAAATCAGAGATGGAGTGAGAGTGAGGAGGAAGAATGAGAGGCCATGAATAGGCCATGATTTCTCTTGTAATTATTTTATTTCTTAATTAATTAATTCAGTGATTTTGTGTGCATATGTATTGTATGGAATGTAGGAATTTACAGGGTAAGTTCCTCAGACAGAACACCAGAAGGACACCGCTCACAAACAGATCACAGATCAATACACCAGTATTTTGACGTGGTTAAAACCCTCAGAGAGGGAAAC
>APFE030255073.1:35643-47426 GCA_000404065.3 Pinus taeda
TACAAAATGTACAACGGTAAAGAAACACACTTTACCTAACTCTATACCTAACTCTATACTAGACCAAGTTGAACTTAACTATTCCTATGTGTCGGAATATCCTAACATGGAATCTCAGAAATTATATGGTTCGATTTATGCATTGGTCTATATTTTTCTATAATTTAGTTTTGTATTGTTGAGGCGTGGTTGAATTACAGTTAAATGTAGATAACAATCCGGCCAAGAGCTCCAAACAAAATACGGTGGCTATTGAATAAAACACGTGGTAAATAGAAGGTGACTAAGGAATTAATTTGTGTTGTGTTGAATTGCAGAGATATCGTGTGAAAAACATTTTTATATGAAGTGAAGTTATAGCGTTAAATGTTGAGATGCATGTTTATAAGCACATTGGTGAAAGATTCTGGGTTTTGCAGGGTCGACCTTGCATCACATGTTGAATGCTATGTTTGCAAAGATATTTTTCGTATTCATTAGAGGACATTATCTTCCATTAACATTATGAGGAGATAGAATATGTGATTATGCTTCATATCCAATCCATAAATGAAAATCCTTAAAGGTTTTGAAAGCTTGAGATTTACTTTTCAATAAGTGCAACCAACACATTCCAATGTAATCATCAACACAATTATTCGTACATTTATTTTCATTAGCATAATGAAAATTCATAGGAGCACACAAATTAAAATATGTATGTCCAACTTTTCTACATGAATAAAAGGGCCTTGCTAGCGAATTGGAATAAGGAACAATATATTTCTTAGATTGCTAGTGAATGTGAACAAGGAGAAAATTATCTCAACAATAATAGGAGATAAAGAATAAGTTAGAAACGATTATGCATAGCTATAGACCCATACAAATAAGGAAGTGGTAAATCCCACATATATTTAGTAGGGTACTCAATTAACATATTTAATGCTTAAAGTGGTTAGGTATAACAAAAGAAATATGTTGAGTTCTCATTCTCTGCAAATTAAATCACCCTTGAAGAGGAAAGGCCAAGACTAAGTAGAGCCGAAAATGAGATAATATTTACGGATAGTCTAGAGATCTTCGTATAATAAACAATATTCCAAAGTAAATAAGCTCGATGATTTTCCACGTAGTACAGAATTGTTTTGGGCATAATATTTAGAGTGGGTTAATATTCCATGTTTTTTCAAAATAAAAAATAAAAAGTACTTGTTGATTTTGACATTTATTTAATTATTTATTTGCTCAAAGTTTATACTTTACAATTATTTTAAGTTGAAAATCATTAGAGATCTCAATATTTTTACGAAAATATCATTAAAAATTTTACATTATGCATATTAGGGAGTACTAATGTTAGACAAGGTTTATAAGCTTTAAAATAAATTTCCATCCTTGAAATTTTTACTACTATATAGGACCCTTTGAGAAGAAAGAAAAAATATGGCACTGTTGTGGAAATATATATGAAAGAATTAAGTAAGTAAAATAGAAGAATAACATGAGACATTTTTTAATAAAACTATTATATTTGGAATAACTAACAAGGAATAAAGTTGTGGGTCATTTAATGTTTGCATGTTGCAAGGCTTTTTGACATAGTATGGACGAAAATCCTCAATGTGAAGGGTGTGTACATTTGATGAGATTTTCTCTTTGAAATGATGAAAGATAATTTAGGATGCATAAATGTAATTATATTGCACTTTAGTGAAAGAAACAATGAATGCTTCTTTTATTTCGTTAAAGTTTTTTATGCATGTCCAAGTTTGTTTCACCTTCATGTCTTCTTTTGATCACAAGGAGAACTGAGGAATTTGTACATATATAATAAAAATATGAACATTTTTAGTACAAGAGTTGCAATAGGAGGCGATGTAGGTGTTACCTATCCTAAAGAATGTGTACTATTGAACAATTATCTCCTTCTTAACGAAAAGTATTACCTTCCCCATTGAGCATATATCTATTTTATTATATTTCATATATTTTAATGTTTTTCCTAAAATATATTTATCAACTAGTCAATAACCATCAAAAATATATTTTTATATTTTAATACACTCTCCTCCAAATCATGTGGAAGGTTAAATAATGAAGTTAGAGAAACATTAATATGTGTATAATGATTTCAATATATTTTGGTTTATATCCTTTAAATTCGATTCCAAAAGAAATAAATGGGAACACATTCAAGATTTCCATAATTTTAATAGAAAAGTATTTCATAGACTCTAAATATCAATGAAAGTTAGTGAAATCCTTGCAGATTGGAACTCAACAATGCCTTAGATTTCATACAAGCTCAAAAATTTAACTTTAGACATTGATTTACACAATGAAAACAAAAAGAAAACGAGAGAGAAAGGGACCCGAAAAACTATCTTGTAGAATATGACACACAGTGAGTTTGTATATATAGATATATTAATGTATATTAATATAAATATTAGTGAATAAAAAAAATTGAATACATAATTTACTTCTTCGGATGGGTTTAACGTAGACTTCTTCAAAGCGTCCTGGAATATTGTAAAACAGGACATTTTGAGTATGGTGGAAGACTCAAGGAGGGATAAAACTATCCTGAAGGCGCTTAACACCACTTTTATCGTCGTAATCCCTAAACAGGATGTTTCCCTAACACCTCATAGGTTCAGACCCATTGCATTGTGCAATGTTGTCTTCAAAATCATCTCCAAAGTGGTTGCTAATAGACTCAAACCCCTTCTTGCCACCCTTGTGGCAGTGGAACAGTCAGGATACGTGGAAGGCAAACAAATCCTCGACAACATCATTCAAGCTCATGAGGTAGTTCACTCTTTGACTAACAACAAGAGAGTTGGCATGATCACGCAACTGGACATACCCAAAGCCTATGATAAGCTAAACTTGACATATATCAGAAATGTTCTTGATGCTTTTGGGTTTGATGATAACTGGATCAGATGGATTATGGCCCTAGTCACCTCACCCAGCTTTTCAATCCTATTTAATGGATCACCCTCGGAGACGTTCACTCCTTCAAGAGGCTTAAGGTAGGGAGATCCACTCTCTCCCTTTCTTTTTATTCTAATGATGGAAGGGCTGGGGAGAAAAATCAGACAAGCGAAGGTAGTGGGCTCAGCCAAAGGTCTCCAACGTTTTGAAGAGGGGCATGTTTTAACACATCAACAATTTGTGGATGACACTATGCTACAAGGAATCCCCACAGTCAAGGAAGCTCTGGCCTATAAGCAAATCTTGAAAGACTTTGCCATGGCTTCAGGTTTGGAGGTAAATATTTCTAAATCAAAATTTGTTTTCTTTAATACTCACATTGCCATACAAAGGAACATTGCTAGAATTATGGGCTTCTAATGGGAGTTCCTCCCCTCGAAGTATTTGGGAGTTCCTCTCGCTGCCAAACCCTTACACAAGAGCATATGGTAACCTGTTATCAACAAATTGCTAGACAAGGTCAAGAAATGGACCTACAGATCTCTAAATTTAGTTGGTAGGTTAGTGCTAACCAAAGCTATCCTTCAATCTATCACTGCCTTTATGCTATCTATTCTACCAACTCCTCAAAGTGTTCTACATCAGCTCGGATCCATCCAACGATACTTCCTCTAGGACAAGGGGAAGGAGCATAAGAAATGGGCCTTGGTAGCTTGGGATAGGATATCCAAACCTAAGAGCTTTGGTGGGCTAGTTTTGGATGATCGTGACTTACTCAACAAGGTTCTAGGTGCTGAATTATGGTGGCGTTGGGTTAAAGGGCCAGATACTCAGTGGACAATCATTTGGAAAGAAAAATATGCCAGCTCCTGGCATAACCATCATCTAATAAGCATGTCATGTCATAGAAAGGGCTCGCACATTTGGAATAAAGCTTGGGATAACAAGAGTTTAGTCCAAGGAAAAAACTTCTGGGAAATTAGAGAAGGAAAGCTCAGCTTGTTCTGGGAGGATAGATGGCAACAAGAACCTATATTATTAAATGAATACCTAACGGATTTCAAGGAAATCAATGATAGCAATAGACTTTCTAAGGTGAAAGACTTTTGGGAGCAAACTAATAACAATGATAAATGATGAATCTGGAGGAATTTTGATCTTAGGGACAACAGTGCCCTTAAGACTAAGGAAGAAACACTTAAGGAAAAGTTATACCAAAGGAAGATTCTGAAATCTGAGGGCCATGATCAGCTGAGATGGGGCAACAATAATGAGGGAGTTTTTAACCTCAAGGAAGCAAAGCTCATTCTCATTGAGCTTAATTATCAATTTCCAGATGTCAAAACATGGCTTAACCTTTGGAGACACTATGGATGGATGAAGATTAAACTTTTCGTGTGGCTCATTGAGCACAGGAAAATTTTAACCTGGGACAATATCAGGAACAGGGGAATTCTGGGACCTTCCAGATGTCAGCTTTGTGAGGGGCAGGAGGAGACAATGGAGCACCTTCTCAACAGTTGTATGTTCTCCTCTAGTATGTGGGACTCTTTTGCTTTTATTTTCCAACAGACGGATATGGACAAAAATAACATCTGCAACACCCTGACCAACTGGAGAAAGGATTTTACAGGAAATGAAGCTCTAGCCATAGCTTGGGCCCTTTTTCCGAGCTTCATTGTCTAGAATTTTTGGAATGAAAGGAAGAACCAAATATTTAAAGAAGTAAAGAGAACTTCCCAATGTATTTTTGAGCTGATCTTAAAATAGCTCAAGGAAACGGTTAGCACCATAGTTCGGAACATCCCCAAGAACCCTCCTTCAGCTATTGACCTAAGAATTCTTCGTGCACAGGGCCTACAAGGCATCTCTCCTCAGGGTCTAGATACGAATCCAATCTCCCTAAGGGAAGAAAAGGATTTCTAGCACCCTCCTCCA
This sequence comes from Pinus taeda, assembly GCA_000404065.3. Taxonomy (NCBI): domain Eukaryota; kingdom Viridiplantae; phylum Streptophyta; class Pinopsida; order Pinales; family Pinaceae; genus Pinus; species Pinus taeda. The sequence goes on from APFE030255073.1 coordinate 40,504, forward strand.
AAGGGATATTTGAAATACAACATAGATGGAGCCTCAAAAAGCAACTCGGGCGCAACTGGTTATGGAGGGGTCCTTAGAGATGAGGTAGGTACTATCATCTTCATTTTCCACTATCATTTGGGACATGCCACTAATAAATTGGCAGTGTTGATGGCTATGCAACAATTTTTAGAGCTCCTGAGTCGGGACAATAGACAAAATGTGATAGTGGAGGCTGACTCTAAACTTATTATCAATTCATTCAAGAAAATGAGCACGGGTTCTAAGCCAAAAAAAGTCTCAAAAAATTGGAGACTAATTCAAGGATTTCAATGGATTCAAAACCACCTTCAAAGCCTCCATACTATTAGCTTCAAGCATGTCTGAAAGTTGGCCAGCAAAGTGGTTGATTTGCTCACCAACGAGGGTGTTATCAGTACAGAGATCAGAGTGACATCAAATTGGCATGAGCTGCCGCAAAGTAGATTAAAGACGGTTGTTGAGGAACATGCAGATAATGATAAGCTGGAGTTTAAAGATAGAGCCTGGAACCAGGGATCAAATTGACTCAACCTTTGATTTCAACATCAACTTGTGTCATCATTATCGAATAGACAGTTATGTGATGCGGCGGATTCCCAGTCTGGTTGCTCATACTCCCAAAGCAAAGGAGAGGATGCTCTTTGTTTACTGTGTGGATCAAAATGAGTCTGTCAATTCTTCGTTTAATGACAAACCCCTTATATATTTAGGGTTTCAGGTTTGAGCAAGGATAATCCACGAGTGTAGAGAGAGCCTTGTGTTTTCCAGTGGCCGAGCCTTCAAGAATTTGGAGTCTCGGCATGGTTTACCACCACCCAGGCAGTTTCTGGTTGATCGCATAGTGTTTTGTTGGAAAGTGGTTTTGATGAAAACGTCGCGATGCCATTCTCTTTCCAACATGTCGCAGGGAGAGGGTTCCAATAACTACTCTTCCCCTCTCACTATCATCGACCCTTCTTATCCCGTGTAATATCAACATCATCCATTGGATCTAGTCAACAACGATCAACGGTTGCGATGGTTCGTGCATCTTGGGAGGTGGGACTTTTATACTTCGGCCTTTTTGACGGAGCAATATCCTCCTAATTTGTCGATCTTATTGCCTTTTTATTGGATGACTCAGATGAATAGGGTTTCCTCTAAAGCAGTGTTCCTGGTTAGTTCTCATGCTTGTCAGTAGCCAGGTGGCATTTTTGTTCGTTTTTCCATGGGCTCAAGATTCTTTGTGAAACTTTAAGGTTCTCCCTGCATGTAAAATTGTACACTATCTTTTTGGTTTTATGAAATAGAAGGATCCATACTTGCTTTAGCAAAAAAATAAATAAAAGTTCTTCCAGAGGGGTGGTTGGCTAATTAGGAGATCTAGTTTTTGGGTCACGAGAACTTCTTGACTTACATATACAAGATTTAAAATGTGAATTCTTCTTCTTTTCCCTTCCCTGGTCGATCGATTGGAACTTTCAAGTTCAATTTCCTAAGTGTGATGTTGTTGTTCAAAAGAGAGATCACATCCTAAAATCTTGGCTCAAAAAAATTGAATTTATATTGTTAGGAAGATGATCAAGATGATTGTGCTATTACATGTGTTGGTGTTGATGTCATAGGGAATGTTGTTTGATAAGTAGTTGGTGCAAGCACTTTAATATGTTGATAAAATATAGACCATTTCCATACAACTATACTTTCATGGGCATCAAATTCTTTTAAATATTTCAAATATTCTACCTTGTTGGCTAGTGATATGTGCCTTAACAATTGGCAATCAAAAAGTATTTAATGTTCTAATAGTTGCACTTTATATCCTGGTTCTAACATTCTAACTAAATATCCCTTTGTTGTTGTTGTCTTTGCTAAATCTTGCTACTATCCAATATCCTTCTTTTAATTTTTTTCTATGTTTCTCACATAGATTTTTCTAGTGCTTCAAATATTGGTTTATCTCAAGCATGCCTTAGGTTAGGTTTCTTAGTAGATGTTTCTTTTAGCTTTTCTTTACTTATGGAGGTCAAGTGTTGGGTGTATTTGACTCTACTAGAGGAACTTGTTCGTTAGTTGTAGGTGAGGTTGAGGAAACATCTGCTTGTAAAGTAGTTTTCTTCAGAATTTCCTTTAATATATCGTCTCACATAGTATTATTATATGGGATTTCCCGAGTACAGCTTGCTTGGATGAAATCTTATCTTCATAATCCTTTTATTCAATAATTGTTGTGGTAGTCACACAGGGTGAATTAGAAGTCAATTTGATGTCTAGATATTTTTTTTTCTCATTGCAATTACTCAACTATCCTCAATTCTGTCTGTGTCGAACTTCCATTTTATATGCTAACTTTGATTCAAGTGAATTGTTGATTCTCCTCTATTTTGTGATCTACCATCATTTTCTATATTTTTATTTCAATGAATACATCTTTGACATGTCCCAGTTACTACAAGGTGTCCCTTCCGATAGATGATGCTAGAAATTGTTGTAATTCTATGCTTCTTTGCTATTTTAACCCTTTTCTTGTGTATGCTCCAACACTTCTTAGGAAAGTGAGTCTAAATTCTATCAGTATTGTGGGCCTTGTAGTTAAATACTCATCAAACTTTCTTTTCAACCGGTATTATATGTTTATGTGTGAATCAATTTCGAACATTGTGAGTCTCAACTTGCAATCTACTTAGAAGATTCTATGATAGGTACTAAGATGTAAAATTTAAATGGCCTTGGGTATAATTTTTATTTCCTTTATTCTTACTTTTCAGTGTCTAAAAAGGGTAAAAATATATCCCCTAGCCGTTCTCAAGCTTGTTGTGGAATTGGGAATATTTTGTTAGCCTATTGACTTAGTTCTCTAAGCATATGGCCAATTGCAGTCTAATATGAAATCTCTTGTGTTTCTATATCTAAAGAGTTTAATGAGATTTAGTATCCTGGGAAGAGCTTGAAGCCCTAGCGATCGGTGTTTGGATGAAGAAGAGCAACATAATTGATATGGCATTGGAACCCAAGCTTGGGGTTTTGCACCAAAATTAATTGGGAAAAAACAACTGGACTTTGAGTGAGGTGTTAGAGGAGAAAACGATAGTGAAAGTCACTCGAAATAGATGTCTCTAATAAGAGATAATAATTCCTATATGTGGTTTGTGGTTAACTTGTCTTGTTGGGCAGGTCAACTTGGACTAAAGTATGCCCCACGGAAAAATTCATGGAGCCACGTGTGTGCATTTAAATAGAAGTTAATTGTTGGAGATTTAGAGCACATCCAAAGTGCAAATCAAATTAGGTATAACTTTGAGATAGATAGTGAACTTGAGGTAGCTCACAAGCTAGCAAGGAGGATGACTTTGGCACAAGATGTGGAGTAATTTCTCTTATGTTTGGGTGTGGATAGCCATGATGAATAAGGTCATAGTTCTAAGTTAAGTTTCTGTAATTTTCTTTGCTAATTTGGTGTGGTGTTTGGATCTCTATTGAGGCCACAGGGAATTGTTGTTACAACATCATGTTGGAGGCATAATATGGATGGTCAAGAGGGCTTGTAAAACATCTCTAGCTTAGCAAACATAATCAGGAGTAGCTATTTAGGGTTGTTGGTGTGCCCTAACCATATCTCCAGAAGCTTATATCTTTAGGACAAGAGGACCAAGAGTATATTGGAAAGCAAGGTATGTGTATCCTCTTATTGATGTTGATTTGCTAGTAAAATCAGAGGTCCAGGTCGCAAATTTTGGTATTGGACACATGTTGACTATTGGGGGGAAGTGTGAGATTGGACCAAGTTGGCCCTAAATGAATCACCATTGAAGGACTAAGGTGACTAATAAATGAGGCATAGATCGAAGGAGCTTAAGGTTTGATCAATGAGGAAAAGAAGTTGTAACCCAGGTTCATTGTGAGAGAAAGAAGTTCAAGTTATTTATTTTGTTTAAAGTTTAATTTTTCATTCATTACCAATATCAATTTATTTAAACAAATTATCACCATTTTATAATTTTTACTACATTCCACAATTTTTTTTGTAAAATTGTTTAAGAAGAGAGAAAAAACATAATAACAAAATAACCATAATCACACTAGACATACCTCACATATAACCATATCCATAGCTATCTTGAGGTCTTAGAGAGAGTGAAACTCCCCTCCCTCAAAATAAATACAATTCCTATTAATATATAGTTTTTGAATTGTTTACAAATATTAATATATTTTACATATAAATAAACAAGAAAATTACAAATTGTAATTCTGAACCATCTTCATTCTCCATCTCTGTGCAAAAAAAATATAAAATAGGTATTAATAATAAGATATAGAGAAAAATAATTACAATGTTAAAATTTTGAGAAATAATTTACAATAAAATGGGAAAAAGAATAAAATCAATTCTATTATGCAATGAGAAGAATTAAAATGGATTTCACCTAATATATATGGAGAATTAAATTGAAAATGTAAATAAAAAAGATTATAGAAATTTAAAAATAAACCTAAATAAACTTTAAACAGACTATTAAATTTTCTTAAGCCGTTTTACTAAAATTCAAACTCACATATAAAATCTACAAACAAAAAAAATGACACGCAACTATGAGTCGAATGTCATCAAATACACCCAATAGATCCCTGAAACAAATTATTAATACCCAATAGATCCCCGAAACAAATTATTAATATGAAATTTAATAAAACAAAAGAGAACAATAATAATTATCCTCCAATAATCGCCAATGGCAAGTAGAAAGTCTAGGTGGAAAGTTGAAAGTGGAAAATTCCAATTCGTTCATTCTCATTTTCCGCAGCCAATGCGCACCCCAGCAACCATTTCTTCTATTCTTCATTCCACCGATTATATGCAGTTTTATTGAATTGTTTAAAATCAACAATTTTATTGAATTGTTGAAAATCAACATGTCATAGTCTTATTAGGCACGTTGTGGAGCTTTTGAATTTTCTAATGACTCAGAGGAAATGAGTGATGACTAGAGGCATTGAGCGACTACTGACATTGCCGAAATACTGGGACTGGCGTAATTAGATTGAGGAATTCAATAAAAGTCATCTGTTGTGGTATTGACTCTATCCATTGGGAGAGTGTGGAGTAGAGTAAACATTTATTTACACCCATGTAAAAGTCCAAAAGAAATATGTAAACATTTATTTACACCTTAGTAAAAGTCCAGTAGACATATTGTACCTCACCGTGTTGGTTATTGCTGGCAAAATGAATAAATTTTAACATCTAATTCTGTCTCTATCTCACAATGATGGTTATTGTTAGCAACATGAATTCTTTTTAACATCTAATTATCTCTGTATATCACCCTGTTGGTTATTGTTCGCAACATGAATACATTTTAACATCTATTTAATATACCATATGGAAGGTCACTAATCAAATTATCTATAAACTTCGTACAAATAACTTCTATGATGATTTTAAGCATCCATAGTATCCAATGCAAGATATACACTTTAAATGAATTCAATGCTTGCATTAACATATCCATGGTCAATTTAATAAAATTTCACTTATTCTCGTAATTGACCATGACATCATGAATGACAAAGGTTTTTTTTTGTAACAACCACTATACTATTCAATGTGTATTTGAAAATCAGATTCTCTTATAATTATTTATAATTGATATATTTTTTTTTCCTTAGGAAAAATTATAATTTTATAATGACAAAAAAATTAAATATTGTAGATGTTGATAATGCATTTAATCATGCCAATCAAAATTGGTGATCACAGAGACCGAAAATATGACTCCAAAATGGTGGTAAACATGTTACCCTTTTCTCCATTTCTTATTTTTAACCATTCTCCATTCTCCTTAGGAAGTAGTGGCAATTACAAGTGCTAGATGGGTCCCTTCGTTCATTCTTGGATTTTCCTTATCTGAATCCAAAATTTGAGATACATGATGAGATTTTGAGTCCCTTCTCTCCAATGCTATAGGGACCATCTCCTTCGTCTATGTGTTTGCTGGAGTTCCTGAAACTTCATGATTAATGCTCCCCTTTTCTATGTTTTCTTGTGTATTTTGGGCTTCTTCACTGGTAGGAGGATCCATTTCTTCATCATCATCTTCTTCGTCAGGAAAATTCTGTGGGAATTGCCATCCCATGGGTTGCTTTCTTGTTTTCTTCTTCCCTTGACGAACTTTCTTGGCATCATGACATGAATTTGAAGATGTCTCATTTTTCGGCTTATTCGACATCTAAATGTTGTGTTCCGAAAATCTAGGAACTGTGATGAGCACTTCTTGTTCTGTGTAAACAGAATATGATCCGGCAATCATTTGTTGAATTCTACCTCCACATAAATTATGGCAATTGTGTAGATTTGTTGCTCAACATTTGTGTATCTTTCTTGATGTATGACCGTAATATGTTCCCAATGGCTTCTCTCAGTTTATGGAGAAAAAACTGTAGGGGTACATTATGCAATCTAACCCAAACTGACATTCAAGATACTACCATTATATTGGCATCGAAATCTAGAAACCAAGGGGTGACCAAAAGTCCCATAGAGACCCAAAGAAATGAACCCTCTTGTAATATATATTCACAATCCTCTCACAATGCAAATTTTACTATGAAAAATCCCTTGGAGGAAAGGTTCATCTCACAATTTATTGTCCAATTTGTGAATATCTAATGGAAGAGATCCACCAGGTTTGGCCAAAAACTATTGAATCTGCATAGTACTGCTTGAGATTAATATGTTATGCACAAATCATTTGTATATGGTAGATTTACAGTCATTACTGGGATTTGATTCAGTTGTTCCACTATGTAGGGGTTGGGTATATTTTGTTTTTGAGGAAACAAATTTTCCTTTGAGGATATCTATGAATGAAAAGACTCCATTTACTTGCCCTTGATTCGATTAAAAACTATATTAAAAAATC
>APFE030255073.1:47446-75798 GCA_000404065.3 Pinus taeda
TATATTAATATAAATATTAGTGATTAAAAAAAATTGAATGCATAATTTACAAATTTGAAATACATATAAATAAATTTGTGAAAAAATTTTGTTATGTTGATGGTGTGTATACCTTATAATAGGATTTCTATAATTTTAATTTAATTATCAAAAATCAATAGGTCGATGCTAGAGATTCAATAATCAATCATTAATATTTTTAATATTAGTCTTTAATAGAAGGTTGAGATTTATTCAAAATGTAGTTATGATCTCTATTCCTTCTCAATTTAATTAAAAAAATTGTTTCAAAATTAATTTAAAATATACTATATATATAATATGCTGACTATAAAATGATTTATTTGTTTTATTATAACTATTGTGACCATATAATGAAATGGATGGAAAATTTCTATAGCCATCAATCTATGTAAAGAATCAAAACACTAACCCCATTATACACATTGCATTAACCAAGACTGAAAAAAGTCATAAAAGTTAACTAAACCATATCAATATTATTATTATTATTGGTGTTATATAATATATAAAAATATGTTTATCCATGTAGATTCACCCCACTATTATTATGGAAATCCTTTAATTGGAGACATTTCCTCCTACATTACCATGGCTTAGAAATACCACATTCCCAATATGATGTGTTGAAATGACATTTTATGAAATTATTTAATTTGAGATAATTAAATTAATAGAGTATACCTAATTTGGATAGAAATCTTATCATTGATATGTCAATATTACCATGAATATTCCAACATATTCCATGGGGTTTAAATGTCTATGATCAACATCATAATTAAATTATAACTATGTAATATCCATTCTTACTATTAGCGTAATTATAGGCACATCTATTTTGGAATTTTATTCCAATTTAAGTTAAAAGAAAAATTAATATTAAATTAAGAAAAACTAGGGAAGCCATATAAATCAAATGGTTAAATCCATCATAACCATCAAAATGGGTACCCCATTATTCCTATCACATTTCATAGATTAAAAAAAATAGAAATTATCGAAATTATAACTTTATTACAAATTATATTGTGGTTAATTGTAAAAAAATAAAAAATTGCATGCATATTTCAACAACAACAAAAAATATTAGTGGAACGCTTTAGCACTGAAATATGTCAATATTACTATGAGTGTTCCAACATATTCCATGGGGTTTAAATATCTTCGGTCAACCTAATAATTAACTTATAACTATGGCAATTATCATAATTATAGGCATATATAATTTGCGGTTGACCGACTTATGTACTAATTGTTGGACTACGAAAGGTGGATCACTAATTCTTATTGGAATGCTTATATTATGTTGTTCTATTTCCTAGCTATAACATTCCAACCAAATCTCCATTTCATGTTGTTCTCTTTGTAGTTGAATATTGTTACTATCCAACTTAATATGTCATCAAAGCTAAAATGCTTGGATGAATCTTCGTTAGCATCAATCTCCTTGGATCGGGTTTTATCTTAACCATAATTTTCTTCAATAATTGTTATCGTAGTAACATGGGGTGAATCACAAGTCAAGTCCATGTTCAATTTTTATTTTCCTGTTGGGTTCAGTCAACTATCCTTGGTCCTATGCCTATGATTAGTTTCATTCTATGTTGAGTTTGTCTTGTGTCAATTGTTTATGTTCCTGTGTTTGCGGAACTACCATAATTTTCTATAGTAATGTTTCAATGAATACATATTTTCCATGTCTAAGAAACTACAAGACATCATGCCCAATAGATTATTCTAGAAATTGCTCTAATTTTCTAGGCTTTTTTTTTCTAACCTTTATAGGGTGTCCTAAAAAAAAAATCATGCAATTGAGTATAGATTATATTGTTGTTGTGGGTCTTCTAGTTGAATACCTTGAATGATTTCATTCTCATTTATTGTTTATGTTTACTTCCCTATTGTTTTTCTACTCTGTGAGTCTTTTCTTGAAATATTCTTATGAGATTATGTCACAGGGACTAAGAGGTCAAATTTAAATGGTTGTGTATAATTATGCTTCCCTTTCTTCCTCTTGTTCAACATTCGGAAGGAGTAAAATTATATCCCCTTGTTCTTCTTGAGCTTGTGGTGGAATTAGGAATATTACGTTATTAATTGATCAGATATGTATTTGGTCAATTGTAGGTTGATACAAAATATCTTTTTGGTCTATATCTAAAGAGTCAACATACCGAACTTAGATTATTTGTAGGGGAAATTGAATGTGCGATGATGGAGGAAACATTTTTTGTATGTGGTGAGGTACTCTCTATCTATTGGAAGATTTTTAAAGTTTTCTAGAGGGCTAACTAGTGAAGCTTGTTTCATGTCTAGCAAAATTAGTATAGAAGGGAAACAAATGGACTTATTAGAATTTTCACATTCATACCGTTCATATTCAACATGTCACCAATATGTTTTTCCTAGTTGTATATTTTTCCGGTCATGATCATTTGACAAATTTATTGTAGAATAGTGAGTTTAATGTTAGAGACTCTTCGTATTCATGCAAAATGACTCTCTCACATTAGGAAATATTTAGAAATAAGGAAAAAAGACTAAGATATCAAAAACTTAATTTAACAATATATATATTTATCATAGTAATATAAACACAATTTAGAAAATTAGAATTTTTATAAATTTGAAATACATATAACTAAATATAGAAACAAACATATCTATACTTGATTAATATTAATTGATGGAAGGATAATAGTTGAAATCAACTTCAAACACCAACATTAAGACCTTAAATGATCTACAAAATATACACCATCATCGTATCATCTAATGGGTGAAATACGAGTACTCGTCAAGAGCATTACCATATGTTGACTCACGAAAAGTGCGTTTTGGGTCAATATCGATAATTAAAACCATTACCATATGTTGGCTCACAAAAAGTGATTTTTGCGTCAATATCGATAATCAAAATATCATCTCCAAAATACACAACAATTATTATATCCCTTTCTTATGGGATTGAATTTGGAGTTATATTTCATTCAACTTTATGAGTGTTATGGCAATTAATACATAAAAGTTATAGATTTAATGTTATAGTTAATGTGTTAGATATTAAAATTGATGTGTGTTGTAAAATTTCAAGAATTACAATATCATGATTGTAAAGTGTACTAGGGGTCATAGTTTCTAGAATTCACTATGTTTTAAAGATCATAGTGAACTATGGTTTAATTAATGTTAGAGTTAGTCCCTTAAGAATTATGAAATTTCATTGTTTTTTAATATTAATAGTGGTTAGAACCTGGATGTGGGTGTTTTCATTGCCCATTAAAGAGCCCTGCCATGAAGCCACGTGCAGGCAGCTGGAGGCAGGTGGCAAGGTTTGTGATTAAAATTGAGAATAGTGCCGAGGTGACGGGCAATGAAGGAGCTTTAATTCAGGAACAGGAAACCGATACGCAGAAGGAGGAGGAACGAGGACTAAACAGGGGAATAATGGAGAGTTTTCGCAAGCATACAAACAGTGTTGAGGAGAGCCACATGACAGCGGAAGGGGCAGCTGATGCTGAAGGAGTAGCTGACAGAGACAAGTCTGGGTGCGCTTGGCATGAGCAGCCAAAGCGTCCTCAGCAGAAGCCTCCCTGGTCAATTATCTGCAGGTTGAAGGTAAGTGAAAAGTACTCTATTTCTAGCTCTAAAAGCACATTTCCATCCGCGACAGAGGCCAGGAAGTGGAAAGTTCTTACACTTGAGTTCAAGGTGCAAAATCTGGGGCGGAATTTGGCAGGGGCTAGGCTCTTTACAGAGGTTTGCATTGCCAATTCTCACCTTGCCAGACTTCGCTTGCTGTTGGAGAATTGGAATAGCACGCTGTGTACTCGGCAAATGGTGCTCAGACTTAGAGCTACTCCAAGAAGGGGCCAAAACGCGGGTTACAAAGGAGGGACGGGAGGCAGAGGCAGATCGTCTCCACGACGAGTCTCTCCGCTTGCAGTGGCTTATCCTTGCCCCCAGGACCCTAAAGAATCTGACTCCTTGCTCCATAATTCTGTCCAGACAGCGAAATTCAAATTCAAAAGCAGGTTACACAAGCCAACAGTCACGGCCCTGGTCGCTGTGATATTTTCCGAAGAAGAAGAAAAGCAGGGTAGCTCTAAGAATTCAGAGGAGGAACACTCCCCTACCCCTCTCGACCACTCGTCGAAAGAAGAGGGCACCATGAGTTGTCAGTCTGCCCATATGGAGCAACCCACCTCTCCAGGGGTCAATGAAGTCCAAAGCCAGTTGGAGGATCACAGCATCAACCAAATGACTGAGAGGATGGAAGTGAAAGCGCACAGACCTGAAAGCTCTCAGCAAGGCAACGTTCAGTCCAACAAAGTGAAGAAATGGCCAGATACTACTTTTCGTAATCTGTTGCAGCTCAGGCTTCCCCGAGGTGTCAAGCCTACGGATGTTCAAGACGGTCTGGAGGTTACGTGGGAATGTGTTTCAGACGAGGAAATGGGTCAAGATGATGATGAACCAGGGTGATGGCTATTCAGGGGGCGGAGTTCTCAGGAAGGTCCTGCTCTTTTTTAGTTTTTCTGTTAGCTTTTTTTTAAAATGCATATCTAAAAGCCCTGCGTGGCATTATCTAGTGAATAGCCTAGGCTAAAGATTTTGGACTGCCTGGTTAACTGTCTAGTTTTCAGTATGATATACCCATGTAATCTGGCAATAGTTTTTTGGATTCCTGCTCCAGTTTCACAAGCTAGACACATGGTTGTGAGAGCAGAAGATACTGTTAGTTTTGAAATGTTTTCTTGACAGAGAGAGATGCATGACTCTCTCAGAGGTATCCCCTCTCTGTAAATACTTTTTTTCTTCTTAATATAAATAGAATAGACATTACTCAAAAAAAAAATATTAATAGTTGTTAGAGGTTGTATTACGAAAGTGTTTGTAATTATCTAAGAGTATGAGTGATCACAATAAATTAGCAATTATGGGTCATATTAGTGCTTTGGCATTCATAATGGTTTTATTTTAAGGGGCACATATTATATCAGATATTATAGTTGTCAGAGTGATCAAAGGTTATATTAAATAAGGGGAACAATTTTGTTGGGGGTTAATATATAGTCCAATATATAGAAATATCTAATAAAAAATTCATTATTATTAGTGAATTTATGGGTACATATATTAATATATATTTTTATAGATCAAAATTTTATTGGTAAACCCAATGTGTTTCCTTATGATTGCCCTTATTGTTTTAATCCAATAACTAATTGGTCGTACTAAAAAAACTCTCGGTGATTTAGTAGCTAGGTTTTTTATACTCCTAGAGTTTTGCAAGGCTCTTAGAAATATTGAAAAAGATAGGCTATCTCAAACTTTGAAATAAATATTTTATTTATATATTTATCATTCAAATTTTCCAACCTGAAGGTATTTAGAAAAAAAATATAAATTAAATATTTTTTAATTACTAATGAAGAGGATTGTTAATTCCATATCACTTTAATGAAGGATATTATTAATTTATATGATTTTATTTATTAGTTAAAAAAGATATTTTATTAGTGAAAAATGTTATTAATCCATATGAATTTTAATAAAACTTTTCTTATTTAAGAGGTTATCCTCAAATTTTATTTTGACAATTTTATTATTTAGCAAAAAAATTATGTATAATTACTTTCACCACTTTTTGGTAATTGCGTGAATTCAAACCAAGTCAGATAGTGTGAGTCACTGAGATAACGATTGACATTTCAGATTTAAGAATTAACTTGGTGCATATTATGTGCACTTTGAAGAAACCAATTTACACATTGCGTTTTTAAATATCACCATTACTTTTTTAACTTTGAAATTGTCTTTTTAACCACAAAAGAAATTAAATAGTAAGTCTTTCTAACTTTGAAACTCCAATTTTTTACTTCAAAAGAAAATAAATGTTATTTTAAAATTTAACTTTTAATTTTTTTCTTTGCCATCAACTATTTGTTCTTTCTTAGTTTGAAATTGCCAATTTTTTACCTCAAAAGCAATTAACAATATTTTTAAGTTTAACTTTATAATCTTTTACTTTAACTTTCTTTAAAATTTAAAGGTTTATTATTTTGGTTTGTATTTTTTTAATTTAACGGTATGCTTTTTTTGTGGGTGCGTTTTAAATTTAGATTACTTTTTGCTTTTTCAAACTGTCACTAAAATTAACATTCTACTTTCTAAATTTGGTAATTTTTTCACTTTCTAGATTTAGGTAACTTTTTCCTTTTATGAGCTGTATTCTTGAATTGCAGCCGTTTACTTCATACCCGTTCTTAAATTCGACCGGTTTCATTCATAGCCGTTCTTTCCAGGCGGATTTCACAATAGCAATCTCTCCGTGCCAATATGGGATGATTTTCTTCATTTTCTTGATGCCCAATTGTTAGCTGATAGTGTTTCCTCTGTATCTTTGTTGCGAGAGCGTCGCACTCGATATATGATATGATGGTCGTACTGGATATATAATATGATGGTCGTGTGGGAATATATGAAGAGCGTCAGACTGAATATCTATGAAGATTGCGAGAGCATCACAATCGATATATGAGATAATGGTCGTGTGTTCGAGCTGTATCTTTGATGGAATATATGAAGAGCGTCAGACTGAATATCTATGAAGAGCGTAAGACGGAATATATGAAGATTGTGTGTTTGATCCACACTCAACGCACCTAGAACTTCATGAGCGTGAGGTAAGTAGCCATTTATGTCAATTCGAATTATCTTAATATTATTGAGTCGTGCCTCTTCTTTTTCGATTTTTAAAAAGATTTTTGTTTTAAAAACATTTTCCTACAACTATGGATATAAACTACGGATATTGTTTATGGATTTTTTTTTTACGACTAGGGATAGAGTTTATCGATAATTTTGTTTGCACAGTTTATGAATAATTTTGTTTCCCTTTTTGAAATGTTGAGTACTGATTTATAATTATTTTTCTGCAATTATGGGAATCAATTATTAATATTTTTGGTGTTCCATTATACATTTGTTTACACATTAAAAAAATCTGAACACTTCGTCATCAAGATTCGTCCTCAATTACTATATCCGCCCAATCCTGTGCACTCAATTTTTACCTAGACATCATCCGAAAAACTAGATTGTGACTTTGACTTCATAGACTGATAGAAATCCATGCAAACATTCACCTCTTTCTGGGTTTGTCAAATGAAGGATTGGAAATGTTTCTTGGGTGGATGATACACTTTGATGTCTCGCCCAATCCTGTGCACTCAATTTTTACCCAGACATCATCCGAAAAACTAGATTGCGACTTTGACTTCATAGACTGATAGAAATCCATGCAAACATTCACCTCTTTCTGGGTTTGTCAAATGAAGGATTGGAAATGTTTGTGGGGTGGATGATACACTTTGATGTCTCTTCTTTTGAGTTGTATTTGAAAATAGATTTAGTTTTTTTTATTGGAATTGGAATTTGACTAACATCAAATTTTTAATACACAAATAAATTTAACATTTTAAATGGTATATTTAAATATAAAAATATTTTTTAATAGTTTTAAATATAAATATGTAGAAATATGAATATGTGAAAAATAATCATTTTTTTTCCTAAATAAAAAATAAGAATGTTGTATGTTAAACTACACTATAATTGGATTTTTAGGTGTACTTGGATTTTTAGGTGTTTACTTTTGACGTTCACCACTCTTACAACTTTGATATTGAAAATTATATGTGGCCACACATAATTTTTATCACATTTATCGTAACTTTGTTAGTGAAAGTCTAAAAATAATATTTGACTTAAACTAGAAAACTAAATTAAATTTTATTAATTAAATTGTTGTTCTCATAATTACTTATTTATATTCAAATTTTTATACACATTATTTTTTATACACATTATTTGTTATATTATCATGTATATAATGATATCAGAATTATCACAGTAAAAAATGAATAAATAAGTATTATAAATAAAGAGAATGAAATGATATGCAATTTTATTTTATTTTTAAGTTTTTTTAGGAGAGAGAGGTTGAGGTGGAGGTGGAGGAAGAGGAGGTGGAGTTGCTGGTGGTGGTATTGGATGTGGTGGTGGCAGTGGATGTGGAGGAGGTGGCTGTGGAGGAGGAGGAGGAGGAGGAGGAGGTGGTGGTGGTGGCGGTGGAGGAGGATGAGGAAGCGAAGGCGAAGGCAATTAAGGAGGAGGTGGTGCTGGAGGAGGTTGTGGAGGAGGAGGAGAAGGAAGAGGAGGAGGTGGAGGAGGAGGAGGAGTAGGAGGACGCGAGGAGGAGGAGGTGGAGGTAGGAGGAGGACGGGGTAGGAGGTTGGTGGAAGGAAGAGGGTGGAAGGTAGAGGTGGTGAGGAGGAGGTGGAGATGGTGGAGGAGGCAGAGACAAAGGTGGTGGAGGATTAGGTGGAGGAGGAGGAGGTGGTGGAGGAGGAGGTAGAAGTGGTTAGGTGGAGCTGGTGGAGGAGCAGGTGGATATGGAAGTGGAGGAGGAGGAGGAGGAGAAGAAGGAGGATGAGGCAGAGGTGGTGGAGGAGGTGGAGGTGGAGGTGTAAGTGGTGGTGGACGAGGAGGTGGAGTTGGAGAAGGAGATGGCCAAGGAGAAGAATGAGGAGGTAGTGGTGGTGGTAGTGGAGGAGGAGGTGGAGGAGGAGGAGGTGTTGGAGGAGGTGGTGGTGGAGGAGGTGGAGGTGGATGTGGAGGAGGAGGATGAGGAAGAGGCATAGATGGCGGTGGGGGAGGAGGTGGAGGTGCAAGAGGAGGCATAGTTTGACGTGGTGGATGACGTGGACGTAGAGGAGGAGAAGGAGGAGGTCGCTGAGGGGAAGGTGGATTTGGAGATGGATTAGGAGGAGTAGTAGAAGGAAGCAGAGGAGCAGGAGGAGGTGGTGGAGGTGGAATTGGACAAGGAGGAGGTGGTGGTGGAGGTGGAGGTGGTGGTGCAATTGGAGGTGATGGAGGTATAGGTGCAGTTGGTGGAGGAGGAGGAGGTGGAAGTGGAGGTGGAGGTCGAAGACGAGTGAAAAGGGAGGGGAAGGTGGAGGCAGAGTATGAGGTGGAGGACGAGGTGAAGGTGGAGGAAGAGTATGAGGTGGAGGACGACGTGAAGGTGGAGCTAGATGTTTAAGTGGAGGAGGTTGTGTAGGAGGTGGAGGTGGAGGTGGAGGAGGAGTAGGAGGAGGAGGAGGAGGAAGGGGTCAAGGAGGTGGAGGTGGTGGTGGATGAGGAGGTAGAAGGCAGTAGAGGAGGAGAGAAAGGTAGAGGTGGAAGGAGGACGAGGAGGAGAGGAGCGAGGTGGAGGAGGAGGAGGAGGAGGAGGAGGAGGGGCATAGGTGGGAGGAGGCGAGGGAGGAGCTGGAAGGTAGAGGCATATATGGCTTTGTTTATTCTTTGGGTATTTAGCATATTTTTCTGTAATTTATCATTAATTTTTTATATATATAATGGTTTAAGGAAAATAAATTAATTTCCAGTTCACTTTCTGGCATGACATGAGCTTTCTTCATTTTTTAGAGAATCCACAATTTATCTTGTATTTTGTTTCAGAATATTTTATTAGGAAAGGGAATATGTTCTACTTGGCTATTTGTGTGGAATAATGACCTATTCTCTAGCTTCATATGTTTTCATTGTAGGGGATCTATTTCCATGGGAACAACATTCCTTTAATGAAATTATACTTTTGAGGGAAAGGATAAAGAAGAAGTACATGTAATTAGTGGAGGATGAGAGATTGTTTAGTGTATTATCATTTTTGAAGTGGAAATCCTTTGATGATACTTATATTGTAACATGTTATACTAAGCAATGAACATTTTTCTTTGTGGGCTATATTTTTGAACTCAAAAATTTTGGCTTTATAATGAGCTATGTTAATTGATTTTTTTATCATATATGTAATTAACTTTCATTATATATTTATGTAATTTCAAAAAATTGTGTATTGATCAAAAATTGTTAGAGTTTTGACTGAAGAGGAAAACACAATAGTTATTATAATAGTTACACACCAATAGGTTGAAGAAACTTATAGATGGTGATGAACCATCAAATCCTAATGATGTTTGTTTATTTGAAGCAAATTAATTGGATAATTATTTTTCTATGAGAGAATCAATGCATCAGAAGTAAAAATAACTTGATGTAAATATTAAATGAGGGATTCACCAATAAATTACAAGATTTTATAATCAAGTGAATGATTCACTAATATTTTATAACATTTTACAATTCATTGAAAGATGCACCAATATTCTAAAATATTTTATATTTTAGAAAAATATTCCAAAAAATTTCATATATACTTGTAGTGTAGCAGATAATGACAATTAGTTACTAGTAGAAAGGAAAACAAGAAATCACATGAAGATAAGGAACGTAGGAATAGAAGAAGAGAAACGATGTAGCAAAGAACTAAAAAAGTGTTACTTTATATTATATTCTCTTCAAAAGCTAGTCACAAAAGACACAATGATGCGTACATTTCCATATATATATATATATATATAATATTATATTATATATATTATATATATATATTATATAAGAAGAGAGAGAGAAGAGAGAGAGAGAGAGAGAGAGAGAGAGAGATTATATTATATTATGTCGAGTAGTCAACAAAATTTAATTGTCAAAAACCCAATTTTAGCCTATCTAACTTAGACCCTTGACTCGACTCGAGAGTTAATCAACTTTATAATATCATTTCTAGAATTGTTTGGGATCATCAACTATGTCGACTAGTCCCTCCAACATCTCCCGTACCCTTAATATCTTCTTTGTGACAAAGAAGGGAAGATTTGGAGTCTTACAGAATTTGATATACCATAAATTAAAAAATGTAAATCCTTATAAAGAAATAAAATTTCATCAAGAAGGGTGGTTGGCTAATTAGGAGATCTAGTTTTCGGGTCACGAGAACTTCTCGAACTACATCTGCAATATTTAAAATGTGAATTATTCTTGTTTTCCCTTCCTTGGCCAATCGATTGAAACCTTTAACTTCAATTTCCTGAGTGCAATGTTGTTGTTCAGAAGAGAGACCGCATCCTAAAAGCCTAGCTCAGAGAAATTGAATTTATATTGTCAGGAAGATGATCGAGATGATTGTGCTATTGGATGTGCTGGTGTTCAAGTCGTAGGGAATGTTGTTTGATAAGTAGTCGGTGCAAGCACTTGATGATGTTGATAAAATATAGACCATTTCCATACAACTATACTTTCATGGGCATCAAATGCTTTTAAATATTTCAAATATTCTACCTTGTTGGCTAGTGATATGTTCCTTAACAATTCTTGATCAACTGGTATTTATGTTCTAATAGTTGCACTTTATATCCTAGTTCTAACATTCTAACTAGATATACCTTTGTTGTTGTTGTCTCTGCTAAATCTTGCTACTATCCAATATCCTTCTTTTATTTTTATTTTTGATTTTCTCATAGAATTTTCTAGTGCTTCAAATATTTTTTTTTCTCAAGCATGCCTTAGGTTAGGTTTCTTACTAGATGTTTCTTTTAGACTTTCTTTATTTATGGAGCTCAATTGTTGGGTGTATTTGACTCTACTGGAGGAGCTTGTTCAGTAGTTGTAGGTGAGGTTGAGGTAACATCTATTTGTAAATTATTTTTCTCTAGAATTTCCTTTAATATATATTCTCACATAGTATTATTATATGGGACTTCTCGAGTATCATCCTGAATGGATGACATTTTAACTTGATAATCCTTTTATTCGAAAATTGTTGTGGTAGTCACACAAGGTGAATTAGAAGTCAATTTGATGTCTAGAGTTTTTTTTTTTTTTTTCCTCATTGCAATCACTCAACTGTCCTAAATTTTGTCTATGTCAAAGTTCCATTTTATATGCTAGCTTTGGTTGAAGTGAATTGTTGATGTTCCTGTATTTTCTGATCTACCATCATTTTCTGTCTTTTTATTTCAATGAATACATATCTGACATGTCCATGTTACTACAAGGTGTCTCTCCCAATAGGTGATGCTAAAAAGTGTTGCAATTCTATGTTTTTTTTTGCTACTTATACCCTTTTCTTGGGTATGCTCCAACACTTCTTAGGAAATTGAGTCTAAATTCTGTAGGTATTGTGGGCCTTGTAATTAAATACCCACTAGAATTTCTTGTCAATCGGTATTATATGTTGATGTGTGAATCAATTTTGAACATTGTGAGTCTTAAATTACAATCTGCTTAGAAGATTCTATGATAGGTACTTAGATGTAAAATTTAAATGGCCTTGTATATAATTTTTCTTTACTTTCTTCTTATTTTTTAGTGTCTAAAAAGCATAAAATTATATCCCCCAGATCTTCTCAAGCTTGTGGTGGAACTGGGAATATTGTGTTAGCCTATTGACTTAGTTATAAGCATATGGTCAATTGTAGTCTAATATGAAAACTCTTGTGGATCTATATCTAAAGAGTTTGTTGAGATTTAGTAGCTTGGGAAGGACTTGAAGCCCTAGGAATGGATGTTTGGATGAAGAAGAGCAACAGAATTGATATGGAATTGGAACGAAAGCTTGGGGTTTTATAGCTAAATTAATTAGGAAAAAACAACTGGACTTTGAGTGATTTGACACTTGTATGTGTTAGAGGACACCTAGAGGAAAAAAGAGTAGATGAAGTCACTCAAAATAGAGGTCTCTAATAAGAGATATTAGTTCTTATATGTTGTTGGTGGTTAATTTGTCTAGTTGGCTAGGTCAACTTGGGCTAAAGTATGCCCCAAGGAAAAACTCACGGAGCCACGTGTGTGCATATAAATAGAAGTTAATTGTTGGATATTTAGAGGACATCCAAAGTGCAAATAAAATTAGGTATACCTTTGAGATAGATAGTGAACTTGAGGTAGCTAACAAGCTAGCAGGGAGTATGACTTTGGCAGAATATGTGCAGGAGTTTCTCTTATGTTTCGGTGTGGATAGCCATGATGAACAAGGTTGCAGCTCTAAACTAACTTTTAGTAATTTTCTTTGCTACTTTTGTGCGGTGTTCGGATCTCTATTTAGGCCATAGTGAATTGCTGCTACAACATCATGTTGGAGGCATATTTTGGATGGTCGAGAGGACTTGTAAAACATCTCTAGATTAGCAACAGTTACTCCAAGGAGAGAGGTAGCTAAACAATAGTGTCTTCCTTTCTAGATAGCTCAGATTAGTTATTGTTGTGATACAAATAATTGTAGGGTATTTTGAGCAGTTTCCTTACACCCAAAATAATTCTTTGGAAGTCTAGAAAGGAAATCAAAAGAAGAGAATGTCTTTGGAGAAGGCAAAATATAGTTGGGAGTAGTTATTTAGGGTTGTTGGTGTGGCGTAACCATATCTCAAGAAGCTTAGATCTTGAGGACAAGAGGACCAGGAGTGTGTTTGAAAGAAAGGTATGTGTATCCTCTTGTTGATGTTGATTTGCTAGTCGAATCAAAGATCCAAGTTGCAAAGTTTGGTATTGGACACATGAGGACTATTGGAGGGAAGTGTGAGATTGGACCAAGTTGGCCCTAAATGCATCACCATTGAAGGACTAATGTGACTATCAAATGAAGCATAGATTGACGAAGCTTAAGGTTTGATCAATGAGGAAGAGAAGTTGTACAACCCATGTTCATTGTGGGAGAAGGAAGTTCAATTTATTTATTTATTTATTTTGTTTAAAGTTTCATTGTTCATTCATTACCAATATCAATTTATAAAAAGATTATCACCATTTTATAATTTTTACTACATTCCACAATTGTTTTTTGTAAATTTCATTAAGAAGAGAGAAAAAAACATAATAACAAAATAACCATAATCGCACTAGATGTACCTCACATAAAACCATATCCATAGCTATCTTGAGGTATTACAGAGAGGGAAACTCCCCTCCCTAAAAATAAATACAAATCCTATCAATATAGCTTTTGATTGTTTACAAATAATAATATAATTTACATATAAATAAAGAAAAAATTACAAATTGTAATTCTAAATCATCTTCACTCTCCATCTCCATGAAAATACATTAGAAAATAGGTATTAATAATAAATATAGAGAAAAATAATTACATTGTTAAAATTTTGAGAAATAATTTACAATAAAATGGGGAAAAGAATAAAGTAAATTCTATCACATTATTATATGCAATGAGAAGAATTAATCACCTAATATTTATGGATACTTAAATTGAAAATTTAAATAAAGGATATTCTAGAAATTTAAAAATAAACCTAAATAAACTTTAAATAGACTATTAAATTTGCTTAAACCCTTTTAATAAAATTCAAACTCAAATATAAAATCTACAAAAAAAAATGACACGGAGCTATCAATATAATATCATCAAATAAACTCAAGAAATTATTATAATGCAATCCCTGAAACATATTATTAATATAAATTTAATAAAACAAAAAGAAAACAATAATAATTAATGGGAAACTCACTGCCAATTGCTCAGAACCCATCCTCCAACAATGGTCATTGGCAAGTAGACTATTTAGGTGAGAAGTTGAAAGTGGAAAATTGAAATTCCTTCATTCTCATTTCTTGTAGCCCATGTGCACCGGAGCCACCATCTCTTTTGTTGTTCATTCCACCAAATTATATGCATTTTTATTGAATCTTTTAAAATCAGGATGTCATAGTCTTATTAGGCGTGTTCCGAAGCTTTTGAATTTTTTGACAACTCGAAGGTGATGAGTGACGATTGGAGGTGTTGAGTGACTACTGATGTTGCCAAAATAATAGGGCTGGAGTAATTAGAATGAGGCATTTAGTAAAAGTCATCTGTTGTTGTCTTGACTCTATCAATTGGGAGAGTGTGGAGTAGAGTAAACATTTATTTACGCCCAAGTAAAAGTTCATGTTGGTTATTGTTGGCAACATGAATTCATTTTAATATCTAATTTTGTCTGTATCTCACCCTATTGGTTATTGTTCACAAAATGAATTCATTTTAACATCTATTTAATATACAATATGGAAGGTCACTAAACAAATTATCTATAAACTTGATGCAAATAACTTCTATGATGGTTTTAAGCATGCATAGTATCCAAAGCAAGAGATACACTTCAAATGAATTGAATGCTTGCATTAACTTATCGATGGTCAATTTAATAAAATTTCACTTATTTGGTAATTGACCATGACATCAGGAATGCCAAAGCTCTTTTTTGTTAACAGCCACTATACTATTCAATGTGTATTTGAAAATCATATTCTTTTATAATTATCTATAATTAATATATTCTTTTTTCCTTAGGAAAAATCATAATTTTATAATGACAACAAAATTACATGTTGTAGATGATGATAATGCATTCGATCATGCCAATCAAAAATGGTGATCACAGAGACCAAAAATACGACTCCAAAATGCTGGTAAGCATGTTATCCTTTTCTTCATTTCTTCTTTTCAACCTTTCTCCATTCTCCCCGGGAAGGAGTGGCTATTACAAGTGCTATTTGGGTCCCTTCATTCATTCTTGGATTTTCCTTATCTGAATCCAAACCTTCAGATACATGATGAAATTTTGAGTCCCTTGTATTCATTTCTACAGTGAATCCCGTCTCCTACCTCATTGTGTTTGGTGGAGTTCTTGAAACTTGATGATTAGGGCTCCCCTTTTCTACGTTTTCTTATGTATTTTGGTCTTCTTCACTGGTAGGAGGATCCACTTCTTCATAATCCTCTTCCTCATCAGGAAAATTCTGTGGCAATTTCCATCCCTTTGGTTTCTTTCTTTTTTTCTTCTTCCTTTGAGGCACTTTATTGACATCAAGACATGAATTTTGTGGATGTCCGATTTGTCGGCTTATTGGACATCTAAATGTTGTGTTCCAAAAATCTAGGAACTATGTCGAGCATTTCTTGTTGTGTGTCAACAAGATATGATCCGACAATCCTTTGTTTAATTCTAACTCCACATAAATTATGGCGATTGTGTAGATTTATTGCTCAAATATTTGGGTATCTTTCTTTATATATCACCGTAATATGTTCGCAATGGCTTCTATCACTTTATGGAGCCAAAAATATAAGGGTACATTATGCAATCTAACCCAAACTGACATTCAAGATACTACCATTATATTGGCATTGAAATCTGGGAACTAAAGGGTGACAAAAAGTCCCGCAGAGCCCCAAAATCATGGATCCTCTTGCAACATATATTCACAATCCTCTCACGATGTAAATTTTACTATGAAAAAGCCCCTGGAGCAAAGGTACATCTCACAATTTATTGTCTAGTTTGTGAATATCCAATGGAAAAGATCCACTCGTTTTGGCCAAAAGCTATTGAATCTGCATAATACTGCTTGAGATTCATATTTTGTCCATAAATCATTTTTTTATGGTAGATTTACAGTCATTACTTGGATTTGATTTAGTTGTTACACTATGTAAGAGTTGGGTATATTGTGTTTCTAATCTAGTGTTGTTGAGGCAACAAATTTAAATTTGAGGATATCTATGAACTAAAAGTCTCCATTTTCCTACCCTTGATTTGATTATGTTCCTTTGAGAATACTAGATCTAGACACTCCTTGTGTGCCCTTTGAATTTCTTGGTCGAGGTGATCCTCCTCGAAGCCTCAAGTTTAATATGATGGTGGATGATGGGAGGATGTTATAATATTGTAACATCTCATCTTCCTACATGGATTTTCCTCTGAACATCAGACTTTGTAGGAGCATCGGGATACCTAGAGTGTGCATGATATTGTGCTTTAATTGTTTGACATTCTCTGTGTCCCAAACCCAAAATAATATTGATTTTCCATGTGGGGATTTGATAAAAAATTAGAAGGCTACCAGATCAAGTGCCCATACTTGAGAGTCACACAGATCTTCAGTCGAATCAATGAATAAGTGTGGAGATGCAATGAGTGAGAGGGGTTGATATTGCAGTATTAAATTCATAACCAATGTCCAAACAACCAAACCCACCCACTTTGATGGAGGAAAATTTTGATATGGAAAAATGTGAAGCAGACTCTCCATATCTAATATTACTCCTCCATTTCGACAACCTAATGTACTTAGGGGATTGGGAATATCCAGATATGGGATATTTAACAACAGACCTATGAAATGATGTGTTTGAGGTGGAACATTCACTTATGTAGACAAGATTTTTCCTTCATATCTGATCAATAATTCTATTGTGACTAAGAGCAGACAATTATAACATTTCTGTATTCAAGCTTCTGCAATCCATACTAAATTAAGAAAAATCTTTCAGTAGAAATCACATAAGAGAAATTTTTGGCCCATGTGTTTCGAACCAACAAGTCTGGTTCATCATTTTGGTACTTATGATGAACCACACTCGCTCGAAATGTGTGAGCCAATACTTTCTCTTATGTGATTTCTACTTAAAGACATTGCTTAAGTTATAAGATTTATGCTCCATGCTCAACTTAATCCTACACATGTCCATTCCCAAATCATGAATGGGACGTCCTTCACTTCCATCTATGCCATTGTGTATGTACAGAGTAAGAAGATACTCTGCATCGACAATCTGGTTAATGATACTACAAAAGGCCTGGGCTGTCAGTCTCCATCCCCATGTAGGAGACTGAAACCAGTATTAAATCCATTCAAAAACTCTATTATCAGACCCGTGAGAGTGAGATCATTCCCTAGCGATGACGTAGAAGGTGGATCTGATGTCTGAAGAAACCCAACCACATAAGGAAAGCAAAAACACTGAGAAACCCTAGCCATCACACCAGGATCATCCTCTTGACATAGTTCCCCTTTCAATCTTTAATTTGATTTTTTAATTAATATATTGTTAACTTACATTTTAATCAATTTTATTTATTTAATTCAATGATTGTAAGTTCATAATTAGTGTATTAATTAATTAATTTTTTATGGTACAAAATGGGTGAAGTTTATACCTTGTTAAATATATTTAGTATAAAATCAAAATTTCACAAATATTTTTAGTCAATAAATTTTATAGATACAAATTACCATGACAATGGCACAAGTAATAATGACTATGGATTTTCCTTGTAAGAATCATCACTAGTTTTTGTATGTTTGAAAATCACAAGTTTTCATGATTTATTTTAATCAATATATACTTTTAAAAAATACAAATAATTAGAACATCACAGGTGAATATGAGCATGCATATTCTATTAACCACAATCATTTAATGTAAAATTAAAAATATATCAAACAAAATAAACATAAAATTTAAAAATTAATTTACAAATGGATGTTTTCTGATGATAGAATTTTAAACGTATGTGGTTTTATTTTATGATATGTATTTTTGTTGCGCTTTTGTTTGCCTGTGATTGTTTTTTTGGGTATAATATTTTTACACATATGTAATATTATATACAATAATTACTTTTAGAATGAGTAGAACGTGTGAATTAACTTATTAATCTTTAAATTGTTGTTTAATTTGATAAAATCTTCTTTTTTCAACATCATTAATGAATTTGAATTTTTATAAGCACCACTATTCAATGCACAATATTCTTTATAAGTGTTTTTAATTACTATGTTTTTTACAATTTGTTATAGGTTGATGTTTTCGGATGATAAAATTTTAAATGTTTGTGTTTTTATTTTATGAAATCCATGTGTTTGTCTCTTTATGCTCTTGTTATGTGTATAATTTTAGAACACAAGAAAGTATTTCATTAGAATATCCCATATGGAAGTCCATTGCCCAAATTTTCTATTGACTTGATACAAATCACCTCTACGATGATTTACACACATAAATATAATATGTAAGAATTATAGTCCCAATTAATTGAATGTGTATTAAACAATACATGTTCAAATTAGCAATTAGTTTAACAAAATTTCATTTATTTTTTCAAATGGCCATAACATCACGAATGGTTATGGATTTTTTTTAAGTATCACTATTCAATGCATCTTTGAGAAGTATTTTTAACCAATATATATTGTTAATTAGTAACAAATCCATGTATTGTGATGGTAGAATTTTAGATGTTTGTGTTTTTATTTTATGTAATGAATTGGTTTGTCTCTTTGTGTTTGTATGTCTATATATTCTTAAGGATAAAAAAATTTTATTAGAATAACTTGATACAAATAAACTATATGATGATTTTAAGAATGCATAGTATCCAATGCGAGAATTACACTTCAAATGAATTGAATGCTTGCATAGCTTATCTATGCTCAATTTAATAAAAATTCACTTATTTTGGTCAATGACCATGACATCATGAATGAAAATGTATTTTTTTTTGTAACAACCACTATTCAATGTGTATATTTTAAAATTACAATTATTTAAAATTAATATATTTTTATAATTAATTACAATTTTATGTTTTATCGTAGAGTTTTAAATGTTTGTGATTATATTTTATTTTTTTGTATATGTTTGTGTTTGCGCATATATAATGCCTTTACCCATACATAATGATCGCATATAAGAATTACACTGTAAACGAGTTGAATTTGGGTATGAACTTATTTTATGTGCAAATTGATATTCAATTTAATAAAATCTCATTTATTTCTAAAAATGATCATAACATTTATCAATTAACATATATTTGAATAATAAAAATAACTATAATATCACAAATGATTATGATAATAAATTTTTTGCAAGCACAACTACTCAATACATTTAAAAAAATACACCACAAAACATTTATCATAATTTGCAAGAAATTATGTACTTTAGAAATTAATTAGCTAGAAATTGATGCTTTATAATAATATAATGTAAAATGTGTTTTTTATTTTTTAATATGGGTTTATTTGTTGTGTTATTTTTTTCCTTTTTGTGTCATGATTTTACAGATACATAATATCATAATATTATACGAAACCAAGAAAAAAGTTCAATCTTATATTCTAACTCACTTATGATCAATTTAATTTGTTTGCAAATATTTTAATCAAAATATATTTCAAAAAATACAAACATGGAGTTGAATTTTTATCCTTTGATTTATGTTTGTGTTTAATTTAATAAAATAATTTTCAAAGCAAAGACAATTATTTTAAAAAATATAACTTTCTTTTTTAAACATGTTAAATATGTCTTTTTGAAGGTGCTTATGTTTCCTCTTATTACAAAATTTAATTGTAATAAGCATTGGTAAATTTATATTATGACCTTAATTGAATATTCAATTGCCCCTAACAATTCAAAGTGCATCAAGTGATGTGACATATGATAGTGTGAATATTTATTTTTATTAATATACAAGAAAATTTGTCTTTTTGCCTTATGATTCTTGAAGAATTCACACGGAATGAGTTGCGCCCAAGAAGAGGAAAGATAAAAAGTTCAAAAAAGGTTCTCCTTTTTGCTAGAGTTGAATTGCTCATTTTGCAGACTACCAAGAAAACACATGACTCAATAAAAAGTTTCGTGTGTGAAACTCACTTAAAATCATTGTTGGAGATAAAATGAGTTCGATAAAATATAAAGGTATATTCGGAAATAATGATTGTACTCATACCCCAAAAGTAGCAAGATGTTGCTAAGGGTCAAGGAAATGTAAATTGGAAAACGACTACTATTCGCTTTCCTGGGAAGTAGGAGTTAGAGCTTTGGGGGAAGTACATGGAAACATAGTTCTTAGTTGGAGGAATGCAATATCCTTTAATCTATTTCCATCAAGAAAATATTAGATAAGTATATTCTAAAAAATAATACACTTTAATATGTGCAAAGATGCAACAGGATATTATATAATAAATTAAATAAGCTTGTTTGGATGGATAAATATATAAGCATGCACAAAAAAATAATACACTTGAATGTGTGCAAAGATGAAAAAGGATATTATGTAATTAATTAAAGAAGCTTGTTTGAATGGATAAAATATACAAACATGCACAATAACCCTTATTCACCTATAAAAATATAGTTTGTTGTAAGCTACTATAGAGAAGAACTATTGTCGGTAATAAAAATAAATTTATACATAGTTTAACTTGTAGAAAAATAAATGTATACCTAGTTTAGCTTGCTATAGGTTAAAGCACTAGAATCATATCAATTGGCCATGGAACAAGAAACCTTGGGTAAAGTAATTATACTAGGGCCTAAAGGACAACCTTCTCAAACTCCCATGACAAGGGTTCAACATGCCTCTTGCCTAATTTGCATATGCTATTCTTCAAAGAAAATGATAGTAATAGTAAATTATATACAATCATTATTCAAAAACAAAAGATATAGAGTTGACATGAATATCTAATTTGTACTCATAGAATATAAATAGAACAAATATTATAGTATTTTAAACTTTTGATGGAATCACTTCATTACACACAGTAACAAATAAATAGATTGTATAAATTTGTCTTACGAATAAAAAGAAAGATTTACATTATTGGGGCTATAAGATAGCCAAAACTATTTTCTCATAATTAAATATTCTCACTAAAAAAGAGAGGGTAAATCCCTTGAATTTAAATTGATATACATGAATTGTTTCAAGTGTCGGGCCTTTTTGGAAAATCCCTAGCTAGATAAGGGTATTATTTACATTCAAACAAAATCAAATTTCCTTGCAGCCAACATCAAGAAAAAATTGCAACCAACATTGAAACCCCGTAGGCGAAAGCGTAGGCAAAAAAGCGTGGATGAATTTTTGCCCCAAAACAATGTCACAAGTTAACCCAAGTTGGTCATAGATTAACCTACACATGCAAGAAATGAATTCCTTTGTTTGGACTGGAATAAATCTAAATTAATCAAGAAAAGAATGTTATAGAGGGTTTTGACATAAGTAGAGTCTAACCTTAGTAATATAGATGACATCCTTCAACCCGATACTTTGTTGTAAAGGGAATAACATTATTATTGTACATATATGCTTGTACAGAGAAAAATCATATTGAGATGAGAATCGAGTTACGTTTTAATCATAGAGTGAAAATTCTAGAAAGATTGTAAAATATTGGAAGGAACTCCATGTATTAAGTTTAGTTCATTTTGAAACCATTGAGAAAAATAGAAATTATGTTGAAATACTTTGAGGGAACCATAACCGAAGTATGATACTTCACAACCAAAAAGTTAGAAGTAAAAACTTACAATAATATACCCAATATGCAATAATGGCTATACTATAAAAAACATAAGTGAATGTAGACGAACCAAAGACCTTGTGATGGATTACCAAAGGATTTCATCCATACCACATTTCACAAGGAGTATTTTTCTAAGAGCGTGAGATGGACATAAGTTTTTCACATACATTGCACATAGAATCATCAATCATCCCACCAAAACATAGTGTTTCAATTTTTTGAACCATCCTCATTGAGGCAATCTATATAAATTATAGTTATGTTCATTCTTTCAACTTACAGTATTTTTTGTGAGAATTCTATGGAACTATGTAATGATGTTGAATCCATGCTTGTAGAGAATATTTTTCATTTCACTTAAGTACATTATCTTCCATTAACAGTATGAAGAGAGCCAATAGTGTTATCTTCATATCCAAGTCCCAATACATGAAATCCTTAAAAGTTTTGAAAAGCTTGAGATGTTTCTTCAATAAATAATTGTTATGCAACAGACCGACAAAAAGACAGAAAGATAGATCACACCACTTAAAATAAGCCTGTTTGAAGGGGAACCTCCTTTACATTACCACATGGAAAAATTCTTAGATGATACAAATGACAAGAACTCTTTCTATATATAAGAGTCCTAGGAGTCATAAATAATCAGAAGATCACATAACAATATTAATGGTTTAAGTGCACAAATAAAATAAAGTGGGGTTTTCTATGGGGCACAATTAATAAATATGGGGAATACATGGGCACAAAAATATAATAAGGTGGTTGTATTAATAACAATAAGGGGTTACACTAGTAATATAGGGACCTAACAGTACACCTAAAATATTCCAGCGTAATCATCAACACAATTCTTCGTACATTTATTTTCATTAGCATAAGGAAAATGCATAGGACCACACAAATTAAAATATATATGTCCAACTTTTCTACATGAATAAACGGGCCTTGCTAGCAAATGTTAACAAGGAACTATAGATTTCTTATACTCCTAGCGAATGTCAACAAGGAGAAAGTTATCCAAACAATTATATGAGACAAAGAAGAAGTTAGAAATGATTATGAATAGCTAAAGAACCATACAAATAAGGAAGTGGAAAATCCCACATATATTTAATAGGATACTCAATTAACATATTTAATGCTTAAAGTAGTTAGGTATAACAAAAGAAGCGTGTTTAGTTCTCATTATTTTGGAATTAAATCACCCTTGAAGAGGAAGGGGCATGACTAAGTAGAGTGAAAAATAAGATGATAGTGATGGATAGTCTATGAGCTCTCAGTAGAATAAACAATGTTCCAATGTAAATGTAGTAGACAAATTTCGTTGGGGCAATATTTAGAGTGGGTTAATATTCCATGGTTTTCTAAAATAAAAAATAAAAATAGTTGTCAATTTTGACATTTTTTAATTTATCTTGTCAATGTTTATAATTTAAAATTATTTTAACTTCAAAATCATTAGAACTCTCAATATTTTTACGAAAATATCATTAAACACTTTATATTATGCATATTAGTGGGAACTAATGCTAGACAAGGTTTATAAGGTTTAAAATAAATTTCCATCCTTGAAATTTTTTCTACTAGATAGAACCCTTCGATAAGAAAGAAAAAACATGGCGCAATTGTGGAAAATATATAAAAAATTCAAGCGAGTAACAAAGAAGAATTACTTGTGACATTGTTGGATAAAACTAACATGTGGGGGATAACTAACAAGGAATAAAGTTGTGGGTCATTTAATGTTTGCATGTTGGGAGCCTTTGTGACATAGTAACAATGAAAATCCTCAATGCGAAGGGTGTGTGCATTTCATGATATTTTTTCTTTGAAACGATGAAAGACAATTTAGGATGCATAAACGTAATTATATTACAATTTAGTGAAAGAAGCAATGGATGCTTCTTTTATTCCATTAAATTTTTTTATGCATGTCCAAGTTTATTTCACCTTCATGGCTTCTTTTGATCCAAAGGAGAACTAAGGAGTTTCTCATTGTACATATATAATAAAAATATGAACATTTTCAGTAGAAGAGTTGCAATACGAGGTGATGTAGGTGTTACCTATCCTAAACAATGTGTATTGTTGAACAATTATCTCCTTCTTAATGAAAAGTATTATCTTTCCGATTGAGTGTATACCTATTTTATTAGATTTCCATATACTTTAATGTGTTTCCTAAATATATTTATTAATTTCTGAATAACCATTGAAAAATATATTTTTACATTGTAATATGATTCTCTTCCAAATCACGTGGAATGTGCCTTGCATATCTCACACCCATTAAAAGGGGGATTTTTGTGAATAATGAGGTTAGAGAAACATTAATATGTGTATAATGGTGTCAATATATTTTGGTTTGTATCCTTTAAATTCATTTCCTAAATAAATAAATGTGAATGCATTTGAGATTTCATAATTTTAATAGAAAAAAATCTCATATATTGTACATATAAGTGAGAATCAGTGAAGCCATTGCATTGAACTCAACAACACCTTAGATTTCAAAACAAAGCCTCAACATTTAAGGTAAAATTGAGTAGAAAAAATGAAAACGAAAAAAAATATTAAAAGAAATCATATTACAAACATATATATTTATGTATATAAATATAAATATTAGTGATTAAAAAAAATGCGAATAACTAATTTACAAATCTGAAATGCATATAAATAAATCTGTGAAATCATATTTATGATTCTTTAATTTTGTTATGTTGATAGTGTGTATCCCTTGTAATAGGATTTCTATAATTTTAATTTCATTGTCAATAATAAATAGGTTGATGCTAGAGATTCAATAATCAATAATTAGTATTTTTAATATTACTCATTAATAGAAGGTTAAGACTTGTATAAAACGTAATTATGATCTCCATTCCTTCTTAATTTAATAAAAAAAAATTGTTTCCAAATTATTTAAAATATACTATATATATAGAATATTTTGACTATAAAACGATTTATTGCTTTTATTATAACTATTGTGACCATATAATTAAATGGATTGAAAAATTTCTATAGCCATCAATCTATGATAAGAATCAAAACACTAACCCCATTATACATATTGCATTAGATTAAAAGCATTATAAAAGTTAACTAAACTATATCTTTATTATTGTTATTATTATTGGAGCTATATAATATATAAAAATATGTTTATCTATGTAGTTTCACCCCACTATTATTATGGAAATACTTTAATTGGAAACATTTCTTCTTACATTACCATGGTTTAGAAATACCACATTCCCAATATGATGTGTTGATATGCCATTTTTTAAATTAATTAATTTGAGATAATTTAATTAATACAGTATACCTAATTTTGGTAGAAATCTTATCATTGATATGTCAATATTACAATGAATATTCCAACATATTCCATGGGGTTTAAATATCTACGATCAACCTAATAATTAAATTATAAACATGGAAGATTTGTTCTTACTATTGACCATAATTATAGGATTATCTATTTTGTAATTTATTTCCCATTTAAAATAAAAGAAAATATTAACATAAAATTAAGACAGACAAGGGAATCCATATAAATCCAATGGATCCAAGTGAAAATAAAATTCAATTCATGATAACCATCAAAATTGGGTACCCTATATTCTATAGCATTTCATAGCTTAAAAAACAATATAAATTAATTAAATTATAATTTTATTACAAGATTAATATTGTGGTTATTTATTAAAAATAAATAAACTTGCATGCATATTTCAACAACAACAAAAAATCTTAGTGGAAAATTTTAGCGGTGAATATATGTAATATTAGCTATGAATGTTCTAACATATTCCATGGGGTTTAAATATATTCCATCAACCTAAGAATTAACTTATAACTATGATGATTAGCATAATTACCATCTTATGTACTAATTGTTGGACTACAAAAGGTGGATCATTAATTCTTATTGGAATGTTTATATTATGTTGTTCTATTTCCTAGTTATAACATTCCAACCAAATCCCCATTTCATGTTGTTCTCTTTATAGCTGAATATTTTTACTATCAAACTTAATATGTCATCAAACCTAGAATGCTTGGATGAAACTTTGTCCTGATCAGTCTACTTGGATTGGGTTTTATCTTGATCATCTTTTTCTTCTATAATTGTTATCATAGTAACATGGGGTGAATCAAAAGTCAAGTCGATATTGAACATATTTTTATTCCTGTCGTGTTCAGTCAACTATCGTTCATCCTCTACCTATGATGAGCTTCCTTCTATGTTGAGTTTGTTTGGGTTCGATTGCTTATGTTCCTGTGTTTGCTGAAATACCATCATTTTCTATAGTAATCCTTCAATGAATACATATTTTCCATGTCCAATAAACTACAAGACATCAGGCCCAATAGATTATTCTAGTAATTGTTCTAATTCTCTAGGCTTCTTTTCTATTCTACCCTTTATAGTGTATCCTCAAAAGTATTTCATGAGATTGAGTGTATATTCTATTGATATTGTGGGTCTTCTAGTTGAATACCTAGAAAGATTTCATTCCCATTTATTGTATATGTTTATGTCCCTATTGTTTTCCAACTCTGTGAGTCTTCACTTGCAATATTCTTATGAGATTATGTCACAGGTACTATGCGGTCAAATTTAAATGGTTGTGTCTAACTATGCTTCCCTTTCTTCTTCTTGTTCAGTATCCAGAAGGATTAACAGTATATCCCCTTGTTTTTCTTGAGCTTGTGGTGGAATTGTATTATATTAGATTATTAACTGATCATATATACATTTGGTCAATTGTAGGTTAATATAGAATATCTTTCCGGTCTACATCTAAACAGTCAACATACCAAACTTCAATTATTTGTAGCGACA
Organism: Pinus taeda; assembly: GCA_000404065.3. Lineage (NCBI taxonomy): Eukaryota > Viridiplantae > Streptophyta > Pinopsida > Pinales > Pinaceae > Pinus > Pinus taeda. Next base: position 74,388 of record APFE030255073.1, read on the forward strand.
ATTGAATGTGCGATGAGGGAGGAAACATTTTTTGTATGTGTTGAGGTACTCTCCATCTATTGGAAGATTCTTAAATATTTATAGAGGAGTAACTAGTGAAGTTTGTTTCATCTCTATCCAAATTAGTAAAGAAGGGAACCAAATAGACTTATTAAAATTTTCACATTCATACCGGTTCATATTCAGCATGTGACCAATGTGTTTTCCCTAGTTGTATATTTTTGTCATCATGATGATTTGACTAATTTATGGTAGAATAATGAGTTTAATGTTAGAGACTCTACCTATTCATGACAAATGACTCTCTCTCATTAGGACAAATTTAGAAATAAGAAAAAAAAATTGAGATATCAAAAACTTAATTTAACAATACATATATTTAACAAAATAATATAAACATGAATAAATAAGAACCCAATAATGAATATTTATTATTCGTATTGCATTGAATAGTGCAAATAGGAAAAAACCATAAAAATACACAATTTAGAAATTTAGAAATTTTATAATTTTGAAATACATATAACTAAAAGTGTGTTTTGGGTCGATATTGATAATCAAAACCATTACCATATGTTGTCTCAAGAAAAGTGATTTTTGGGTTAATATAGATAATCAAAATATCATCTCCAAAATACACAACATTTACTATATTCCTTTATGAGATTGCATTTGGAGTTGCACTTCATTCAACTTTATCACTATGTTATGCCACTTTAAGTACATAAAATCTATCATTTTAATGCTATAGTTAGTGTTAGATATTAAAATTGATGCCTGTTGTAAAATTTCAAGAATTATAATGTCAATATCGTGAAGTGTACTAGGGGTCAAAATTTCTAGAATTCATTGTGTTTTAAAGCTCATAGTGCACTATTGTTTAATTAATTTTAGAGTTAGTCCCTTAATAATTATCAAGTGTCATTCTTTTTTAATAGTAATATTGGTTAGAGGTTGCATTATGGAAGGGTTTGTAATTATCTATGAGTATGAGTGATCATAGTAAATTAGTTGTTATGGGTCATATTCGTGTTTTGAAATTCATAATGGTTTTAGGTTAAGGGGCACATATTGTATCAGATATTATAGTGGTCAAAGGTTACATTAAATAAGGGGAACAATTTTGTGGGGGTTAATATATAGTTCAATATATAGAAATATCTAATAATAAATTCGTTATATTTAGTGAATTTATGATACATATATTAATATATATTTTTATAGGTCAAAATATTATTGGTAACTAATAACTAATGCGTGTTTCCTTATGATTGCGCTCATTGTTTTAATCCAATAACTAATTGGTTGTACTTAAGAAAACCTTTAGCTATTTAGTAGCTAGATTTTTGATAGTCGTAGTGTTTTGCAAGACTCTTAGAAATATTGAAAAAAATAAGTTATCTCAAACTTT
>APFE030255079.1:35721-51222 GCA_000404065.3 Pinus taeda
AAAGAACTGGTATGGAATTTAAAGAGGTCTCTGTATGGGTTAAAACAGTCACCAAGGATGTGGTATCAGAAATTTTATACATTTATAAGGGGACTTGGCTTCACCAGAAGCAAAGCAGATCAGTGTGTGTATTTTAAATTAATTGGTGACCATGTTATTTATTTGGTCTTGTATGTGAATGATATGTTCCTGGTTGGAAATGACAAAGAACTTATCTAGGATTTGAAGACCCAATCATCCTCCAAATTCAACATGAAAGATCTTAGTGCTCCAAACTATATTTTGGGCATGGAAATTAAAAGAGATCAGGCAAAGAGGAAGCTATGGTTAAACCAGATGAAGTATGTCGAGACAATACTACAGAGATTTAATATGCAGGATAGTAAACCTGTGAAGGTTCCTATTCCTGTAGGTGTAAAGTTATCTGTTGAACAGTGTCCGAAGACACAAGAAGAGGAAGAGGACATGTTCCATGTTCCATAAGCAAGTGTAGTCGGTATCCTGATATATGTGATGGTCTGTACTAGACCAAACATTGCACATGCAGTGGGAGTATTGAGCAGGTTTATGTCAAAACCAGGGAAGGATCATTGGACAACAGTAAAGCTGGTTTTCAGGTATTTGCGTGGCACTAGTGATTATGGTTTGTGCTACCAAGGAAGACTAGGATTGGACAGAGTTTTGGATATTCATGGCTTTGTTGATGCAGATTGGGTTGGAGATCTGGATTATAGAAGATCTACAAGTGGATATGTGTTTAGCCTATTTGGTGGTGCAGTCAGTTGGATAAGTAAGAAACAATTTGTAGTGCCACTATCAACTATAGAGGCGGAATACATGGCAACCAATCATGCAAGCAAGGAAGCAGTTTAGTTGCAGAGATTGTGTTCAAGTATGGGGTTAGTGCAGGGAGCTATAAGGATAGATTGTGACAACGAAAGTGCAATTTTATTAGCAAAGAACCTTGCTTACCATTCAAAGACAAAGAAAATTGATGTTTAGTATCACTTTGTCAGGGATATGATAGAAGACAAAAACGTTTTGCTGGTAAAGGTGGACACTTTGAAGAATACTGCAGATGCATTGACAAAATCTATGAGCTTTGAGAAGTTCTTTTGGTGTAGAGAAAAAATGGGCATTACAAGGCTGGATAAATGACTAAGCTCTCCTGTGGCCCCCTATGGAAAGAAAACAACAAGTGGGAGAATGTTGGGTTGTGTTATACTCTTTCCATGACTAGCTCCCATAGTAAACCAGGGGGTTAGAGGCCCCCCCTTCGTTGTGCCGATTGCGCAATGGGGGGGTCACAAGGGGTTTTAGGGGGGCGAGTAGCCCCCCTCTATGTAGCTCTGCGGCAGTGCCCCAGGGGAAATTTTTTTAGACCCTATATTAGGTTGGACGGACCTACCTATGGTTTTGTGCATGGTTTTCGCACATCATTTTGGATTTGATGGTTTTTGGTCCATGGTATTGGATGCTTCGGCATGTATAAATATGTAACATTGAAAAGAATATAATGAAAAATCAATTTGGTAGTCCCGGTTTTGGGATCCAGGGGAAAATCTCTATGTGTATGTGTTTTATGTGTTATGCTCTCACAATGTTTATTTTTTGTGTTTTAGAATTCATATGCGGGTAATTTCTGTATGGGATTAAAACCTACACTAATGATGAATGGTTGTAGGTGATGCAACAAAAAAATCATATTGACATGATGTTATTTGGTAAGATAATCCCACTTGAATTTGAAAACCAAGTGGAGGACAAACTGCTTGTAGCAGCACAAGTTAGTACAGAAGTGGAAGAGACAGTGACAAGGACAGAGAAAGAGATAGAAGCAAAGCCAAAGAAGGAAGCCTAGAAAGAGAAAACAGAGACAGAGGCAGAAGCAGAGCTAGAAGTGCAACAGGAGAAAACTTTCATTGCAGAGCAAAATGAGCAGAACCAATTTGGTTCTGCAAATGTTTTTAAACTTACAATTGATTTCCATTGTACAGGTAGACATAATTATTATGATGAAGAGTTAAATTTCTTTGAAGCATGGCTTGCAACACCATTCCTTGAAGAGATCTGCATAGAAGTTGCAGAAATGAATGTTGAAGACAACATGCATGATGAAGAAATTAATGAAATTTTTAGGTATTGGAGTTCTGAAGAGATGAAATTATATTATGGTGTTATGTTGTAGCAGATTGACGATGAAAAGCGCACTACAAAAGAGAATATGTGGTAGTAGCCCACATACAAGTCATTTTTTGAATAAGTTTAAGATATGCTTAGGCAACCTGGAAGAATGGAAGACTTGCACCAACAAATGAATAATTTGAGGTTTGAAGGATACAACAAAGAGAAAAAGTTGAAACAAATTAGAGACTGTAGAATCTAGAAGAAGAGAAGAAGAAAATTAAATGTAATTGAAGTCAATTTTTAAATTGTAAGCCTAGCTGAGACATAGACCAACACATATCTTAATTAAATTTTTATGTGGTTGTAATTAAGGGGGAGTGTTGGAGAATCTAATTCCAACCACCTATTAGGTGTAAAAACCGTCCCTCCAAGTGTCACAGTTCAGTTTCATTGAGTCTAAGTTAAGTTGAGTTTCACTCCAGTCATTTATTAGTGATGTTTCCAATGTAATATTATTTTACTGATTCGTAATATTGAGAAGAGAAGTCCTCTGCTCCATCGTTTTGTTCTCTTCAATTGTTGTCATGGTAATCAAAATTAGAGTCTTATGAGTGAACTAATCAAACATTCTTTAACATGTATCGGATTAAAAAGTCAAAACTGTAGAGAACATTGTCACATCCAACCAGGCATTTAAATAGAGATGTAAAATTTCACCACCTATCATATCGCACATATTCCAATTCTTGGAGGGAAACCCACTTACATCCATATCCATTTGTTATGATTCCACATATTCAATTATAACTCAGTATGGAACACATGTTATTATCCTAAATTTGTTTCCATTTTTTTTAGATCGTTCCATGAGAAGCATAAACACTTTAAATATAATTACTTGAATCTGGTAATTTAATTGCATAAAGATAACCTTAGGTGGTTAAAAGATTTAAGCTTTTAAATTTATAATAAATTTATAGTAACTTGGATTATACAAATGACTTTAACAACAAAGAAATTTCTTTTACTTAGGTATTATGGAAAATGATGTATATATATTATTAATTGTGTAGGAAATGTTTTGTTTTTTAATTCTATACATTGATAGAAATGTTAGGTATGTGATCAATTGGTTTGTGTGGGTTTAGTTCTCATTTAGTCATTGATTCAAATCTCATGGGAATAAAACTATACACAATCATGATAATAACACATTAAAATTGGCAAAAAAAAACACAAACTTAGTAATAACACATTAAAATTAGGAAGCAAAACACACACACACACACAATCTTGATCATTCACATTGGGAAAATCCAGGTGATAACACATCAAAAGTCGCAAAAAGACACAATTCTGGGACTGGTGAAAAAAATGGAAAACGAAAGGAGAAAGGAAAAAAAAAGCAATTTACAATTTCCCAAAGTTTGAAATTTTAAATGGATTTCAACTCCATAATATACTTTGTCAAACTAAGTTTTAGATCACAAAGAGGAAAACAGAAAGATTTAGGTTGGTACACGATTTGTTTGTTCCTCTGATCCAACATGTTTGAACCTCCTGGCCACTATTTAATTCATTGCGGAGGACTTCAGGAATTCCTTGTGTTGGGGTTTTTGCTATGGGGAAACACAGGGAAAATAAAGATTGTGTGTCACCTCGATTTAATTCAGGCCTCTTGGAGGTTAAAATTCTCACTAAGACCATCGTCGTCATGGGGATTCTACTTATGGCATACCAATTTATGCCATTTGGCCAAACGATTTCTTCTCTTGTAAATTACTAGAAGGATTATTTCTTCGGGAAGATTCGAAGGTGGGTCACATTCAGTTTCGAATTCATATCAACATAGGTGAAGCAGATGGCTAAGACCAGTACTATTAATAATGCTAGCATAGCCATGAACAAGACCAACAGAAGTAGTGAGTTAATTCATGTGGAAGTAGATCAAAACAAGAGGGTGTTATGTCCATATGGGATTGTTGCATACTTGTTTATCCATATGGGGACATACAGAGGAGGTCCTGCTACATTTTTTCTAGTTGGGCTTGCTTCCAAGCCTTTGCACGTTTACGAGACGCCAATATTTGAATGAGAATGGGTCCCCAAGAATTTGTTACCTGGAAGATTAATAAAGGGCAAGGCCTACAGAATGCTCCCAGACTGGGGCTATGGCCGAGTTTACACAGTTATGGTTATCAACTATACATTTTTTCATAGTGTGGGTACTGATGGCAATGGTTGAGGCCTCATTCTTCACGCATTCCATGGCAACAAATTTGGAAAAACTAAGAGAATCGTTTCTCTCACAGAAGAAAATGGTACCTGTTAGAGCCTAGATTTACCTCAGGCTGAAAAGGCAAGCTTCTAGGTCCACATCAAACCACGCTCAGCCTGGTAGCTAACACCAGGTCAAGAGAGGGCTCTCTCCAGGTCAATCTCAGCTAATTATGCTCACTAAGGGCTTGAGATGACTGATATAGCTACTGATCTTAGGCTAGGTATAGATCTAGAAAAGTTTGTTTGATAAAATGATGTTTTTGTGGGCTCTTAGGGAAAGGCAAATTTTGGGTGCAGGGAATGAGGCACAGTCTTGCAGGGATTTCGATGGGGCAAAGTAGGCAAATGTATTTGGCACTAGAGATCAAGTGAGGTTGATGGATCAGACTGAGGAGGAGTTGAATAGGGCAAGGGAAACCATGGATCCTCTCCAAACAGTGGAAAACATCAAGAAACTAAAGCAAACTTCAAGTAGAGCACTGTAATTTCAATGTATTCTATTTACACTCTCTTTTTTTAGTTGAGAAGAAATAAGAGAGAAATGATACACATAACACATGAATAAATTCACAAATACATAAGAAAGCACTGTACCAAAACAAATGCCACAGGGATCCGAAGGAATGCTGCAAATCCTGGTCTCAATTCCTTAGCCAAAATACTGATGTGAGTGTACAATGAAGCTCTAGGCTTTCTCAAGAGTCTAACCATGCTAATGACTGAAAAAAAACATAATATAGACAAACATAGCTCATCCTTGCCTCTAGGGGTCGAGCTCACATGTTTAGGAACTGATCCAACTGATCCTAAACCGAGAACTAGAAACTAGGCAACATAACAGCGTGCCTCTAGAAACAAGGAAACTGATTCATTCAGTTTCAAACAACCTCTAAATTGATGAATCTACCTATACAAGTAAAACTCTAACATATTTACATCATGATCCATCAATTTTCATCAAATTACATCATAAATTTTCCATTAGGAAAGTGAAAAAGTCAAACTAAGCAAACCTCGGCGAAAAACAGAGCAAAACTTGGTCAAACTACAATTTTTCCTCTATGCGCCGTGCCTGTTTGGACCCACTTTTGGAGGCATTTCTGATGTCCACATTAGCTCCAAGTGTGCTTGTTGGAAAGGTCTGTCTCTCTACTTTCCAACCCAAGTGGAATTTTTCAATTTGGCCTTCATTTTCCCCATCAAAAGTCAAATCTCCCAAGATTGCTTCCTGTGCGTTAAAATAGGGGCAATGAGTTCATTTTTTCAATGTTTTTGACCTCTTTGAGGGCTCAAAACCTGCCCAAATTTCTTGGCCATAGGTAGGTAAGCATAAATTTTCATGACAAATCCAGAAATGCAAATATTTTGTGATTTGGAGCCCCCTAGAAAAAGCGAGCGCCACGTGGCGTGGCGCATAGGGAGGAAAACTCTGTTTTTTGTGCAAAAAAATTCCAAAATGCAAAAATTGCTCCAAATTTTTTGAAATTTGGGCTGGACCTTCTTTATCAAGAGATATTTTGAGCCAAGGATGCCTTGACGAATATCCAAAGTCGATCATGATCCCTTTGCTTCTTTTGACTCTTTGATGCCTTCCTTAATTTTGCCTTTAAACTCCTTATTCGCGCCTTGCAAACTTTATTCCTTGCCATGTAATGAAAAGCCATGTGTCTCAGCAATGCCTTGTCCTTGTCGGCCTTGTCCAAAAGTCTCTCTAAGTGGATGTTGACTCTCTCGAGCCAAGACCCCTGATCAGCGTTGATCTCTTGCTCAAGTGAAGTGAACTCCACTCTCTTCCTTTGGGCAGCTTGGCGATTCTCCCTAATGTTTTGTAACTCCATAATCACCAGATGATCTTCAAGCTACTTTTTACTTTGCTCCAACTATTTTATAATCCACTCAGCCCTCTCCAAGTTGAGGGACAAGGCTTTGATTTTTGTCTGCTGCTCCTGGATGATCTCTTTGAGACCTTGTGCTTTAAGGGCCCATGTCCGTATCATCATCCTCAATAAGAATAAAGTCCTGCTCACCTGAAGGCCCCTCATCCTGCATTGGCCTCTTGCCTTTGTCCTAAACCTGTGGTGTTGATGCCAGAAACAAGGCCCCTTCCACCCCAGGTGGAGATAACACTCGCTTAACTGCTGCGAACAATTTCCTGGTGGCCTTCCAATAAGTGATAAATACTGGCACAGTAGCAATGTGTGTCTCATGACCTTCATGTTGATAAGAAGGTCCACCTGTCTCATGCAAAGTTTCTGAAGGTCCCTGAGGAGCTGTGAAAAACTCACAAGAGATGAAATCATCCCAAGTGATGCCCTACAAGCCAAGCTGATGAATAACCACGATTTTAATAAGAGCAAAATGATAAATACTGTTAAACTGCTGCTGAGGGGTCTTGTGCTGCACTAGAGTGGTCATCCTTTCGATATTTTAGCACATGAAGTAAGGGGTGTTCATCATCCGTACCCGGGTAAAATGCATGAGCAGCCTGATATGATAAGCATACAAACGGGAGAACCGACCCTCACAGCTAAAATAATTCATGATCAATTTCATTAAAGGAGCATATTCATCTCTGAGGTGCCGAAAATGAAACACTCTCTTGAGCTGCCTCAAGAAGCCAGGCTTAATATACGGTTCATAATGTTGCCGATCAATTTTCTGCCGCTTGTTTCATGGCTCTCCAATGTTAGGTATGCCGGTTGCTATTGAAATTGATTTTGGTGTTAGCGTGAAAGTGACACCAGCTAGAGTGGCTTGATAACCATGCAAATGCAGTACAAACAAACAAGCCAACTCATGATGAAACTGAATGCTAGCAACCTTCTCACAAAATTCATAACATGACTGATGTTGGAAACAAGAGATGGCAAGAGGGCAGGCCTACAATTCAGCAAGGGTGGTTGGTTCTTCTCTAATATGTTTGCCACCTCTATGAGGCCTCCTGGGTGCATGTCCCTATGTAGGTGAGTCACTTTGGGTCTCCTCTTCATAATCATATGGAGGATCAAATGCCATGTCTGCTGGTAGATAAACTGTCTTGGAGAAATAGGTGCTGATATGTCAAACTGTCTTGGACTGCCTTTGATGATGTGTTTGACCTTTGCCACCAAGGGAAACAGTGAAATGAGGGACTGTAAGGGGAGGAAAAATAGTGGAGAATTTACGGACTGTTGGGATAGATTTTAGTTAGGGAAATATGGGATGTTTTGGGAGTTTTGTATAGGATTAGGGTTTGGGGATTTACAATTGGGATTTTGGGAAATGAAACTTGGGATAGAGGATTAGTGAATTTAGGGGGTAGGGGAACTTAGGGAATAATGGAATCAAGGGACAAATGGGAGAAGGGAGTGATGGGGGAATGATATACTTGGTATCAAAATAGTTAATAAAAATCTAGGCAGCAAGTTTCTTGGAATTTCAAATGGTAGGGTTTGATTTTTTAAACACTCACCATGAAACAAACACCATGAAACAAGCATCAAATCTGGATGGAAAACAGTATTGGGGGCTCTACCTACTTGTATCAAGACCTATCCATGCGATTTGGGGCAATTGGGGTGAGCTTGGGCAATGTTCGAGCTCTCTGGCTGTGTGCGCCGCACATACAACCCAATGCGTCGCGCCCTTCCTATGCGCCGCGCCCGTGTTAAAATGAACTGCAGACTAAGGCCCAGTGTGTCGTGCCTGGTGAGTGCACTGCGCCTCCTGCCTAGTGCGCCGCGCCGGCAACTTACAACAATTTTCACCCAAACTTCACACTTACTCACCAAAATCATTTTGCCTTGCTTCTCTTTGCTCTTGGAGTACAAATGAACTTCAAACATTTGGAGAAATGATTTATACATGAGCTTTTAAATTTTATTTTTTCCAAACCCACTTTCATAATGTTTTGCAAATGACTCTATTTCAAACTCTGTTTTTGGACTTTTTCACTTCTTTTTGGGTTTTGTGATGCACTAAATGACCTGAGCTTTGCTTGTTTCGCAGGTGTTGGAGCTTTTGGGCTAAGGAAAGAAACCAGGGTGCAGATGAAAGAATTTACAATGAGGAAAACAAATTTTTCATGATTTTTGTACAATAAAAGATAAATAGTCTGTTTTGTCCTCAAGTTTTGAGGAAAAACACAATTTTGAACACTTGGCGATGAAATTTATGATGTTGAAACCTCCTCATGGCCTGCTGGTAAGTATTGGACACTTTGAAACATTTTTTTGACAAAACCCTAATGAAACCCTGGGCCTCATTGACAATGAAAACCCTAAAAAGACTTTTGCAGCCTTTAATATAAAAAGAGGACTGTAAATGCTTTTTGATGAGCAAACATGAACCAGCAGGTAAATGACATGAGGGAAAATGTAGGAAAGCCACTTGCGTCAGATGATCCATGCGCCTAATGGAATGCATATGATTGGGCGGGACTCTTAATATGAAATGCAACAAGAGGATTTGATCTCTGATCGAGGGATGAAGATACTGACACTAACATTGGCTCCAATGGGGATGGTAGCTCCTTGGAGGTGCCAAGAACTACAGATATCTGGGAAAGCTGACATTGCCTTCATCCATTGGGCTATGGAGTCAATAACTTCAACGAAACAAAACTGAACTCTTGACTTAAAGACTCAATTTCAGGACTGAACTTGACTCAAAAGTGACTCATTTTCAAGACTGAAATTGACTGATAGACTTGACTCTAATGAACCAAACCAAAACTGAACTCAAACTCCAGCTTTATAGTCTTCATCTCGAGCCCCGAGCAGAAGAATGAAAACAATACACACTTGTAATGGAATTTAAACACACTGGTATATATAATGATGAATGGAACAACATAAAACATCTCACAAATAATACCGCTTGAGGAGCCGACCATTGACTGCTCTACCCGGATAATCTTCACCATTCAGCTCTTGCAACAAAAAAGCATTCTAGCCCTGATATGCAACAATCTTGTACAGTCCTTTCCAAATATTTTCAAATTTGCCATGTTTACCTTTCTCCTCATTCCTTGCATCCCATTTCAACACTATGTCTCCTATCTCAAACCTATTCGCCTTTGCTTTTCGGTCATATATTCTCTTGATTCTTTCTTGCAACTTGAAAGCATTGTGAAATACCTCCTCCCTAGTCTGCTGCAAGTGAATCATTTGATTGATCCTCCACTGCAAACCATCCTCTTCGCTACCTACTTCTTGCAAAAGTTTGACTACTGGGACTACCAAATAAGTTGGGAAAACTGTGTCTACACCGTATACAAGCTCAAAAGGAGACATGCCTATAGATTTTTTGTGACTTACCCTGTCTGCCCAAAGTGCATTGACCAACTTTTTGTGCCAACTTTTCTTGTTAATTTCCAGCAGCTTTTTGATAATGTTGACAAGAGACTTATTTGAGGATTCAGCCAATCCATTGACCTGTGGATAATAGGTTTTCGAATGCCCCAAAGTGATTTGATACTTATGACAAAAATCAATCATTATTTTCGATTTGAAGGTTGCTGCATTGTCAGTGATCAACTTATGGGGACAGCCAAAACGAGACAAAATGTTATTTTCAAGAAAGGAGATAATTACCGAATCGGTGGCCTGTCTTGTAGGTATCGCTTCAATCCATTTGGTGAAATAATCCGTTGCTGTGAGGATCCATTTATGTTGTGCCGAGGAAGAAGGATGAATTTCACCGATGAAATCCAAACCCCACTGCTGAAATGGAGCACTAACTTCAATAGGCTTGAGTGGTAAAGGCTGCAACTTTCTCTTACCTTGGAAAATCTGACATTCATGGAAGCTGGCCATTATTTTGTACACATCAGCAAAAAGAGTTGGCCAATAATACCCAGCTCTCAAAATTTTATTGGTGGTTGGCTTCCAGAAAAGATGGTCTCCGCAATCTCCTTTGTGAAACTCCATTATGTGTTTCGCATCTTCTTCCACTAAACAATTTAGCAAGACACCACCGGGGTGTTTCCAATAAAGTGCACCATTCATGATACAAAATTTTGCAGCTTTCAATTTCAGTGTCCTGCTTTTGTTTTTAGCGATTCCAGGTAGCGATGACAAGTTTTGGAGTACATAGACAATGTCTGAATACCAAGGAGAAAGGAGGAACATTTCTGATACCTGTACGGGCATATTCTCTTCATTTTCCTCGGACATAACAACATTTAGATTGATGTCCAGGACATGCAAATTTGACTCATCCATCAGTTTAGCCAACCCTTGGCCTTTAATGAGCTTCGTCGGTTTGATTTCTACGTCATACTCCAACAAGGCGGCAATTTATTTGCCTCTTCTACCCTCCAGATTTGTTTGCACTAGGACATCCTTAACAACAGCGTTTGGGACATAAGCCAGGATGTGATAATGAAAAATATAAACTTGAAAGTCCTTCAATGCCTTTACCAAAGCAAGGGCCTATTTTTCAATAATATTATACTTCAATGTCGCATCCCTTATGGTTCTGCTGAAAAAAGCAATTGGCTTCTCGAGCTGGTCTCTTTTTTGCATCAAGACTGCTGCGATAGTATGATCCGAGGCAAATGAAAACAAAATAAAATCCTGAGTATAGTCTGGGTTGATCAAAACCGAAGCTGAAGAAAGTGCTAATTTCACTAAATTGAAAGATTTTACCACTTCCTCTATCCACATTACTGCACTATCCTTTTTGAGCATATTTGTGATCTCCCTTAAGTGTTCTGCAAGATTGGGCACAAAGCGACGTAAAAAATTTATCTTACCATTGAAGGATTGGATTTCTTTCTTACTTCATGGAAAATCAATCTTTTGAATGGCCTCCACTCGAGCTAGATCAATGCGGATGCCCTCCTTTGAGATGATGTGCCCAAGAAGTTTGCCTTCATTCATGGCAAACAAGCTTTTCTTTGGATTAAGCGAGATGCCATATTTCCTACACCACTGAAACACAATCTTCAAATGATATAGGTGATCTTCATCTGAATTAGAGAAAATAGTTAAGTCATCAAGATAAACAACTACGAAAACAACTTTTTCATTGGAAAATGCGATATCCATCGCCCGTTGAAAGGTTGCACCAGCATTTTTCAATCCAAAAGGCATCTTTGCGTAGTGAAAGGTTCCCCACGGAGTGGTGAACACTGTTTTGTCTCGATCATCCTCATGGACCAGAATCTGGTTATAACCCGAATAACCATTGAGTAGCGACATCCTGGATGCTCCAACTACTTGCTGAAGTATGTCATCCATCTTGGGCAATGGATAGTTGTCCTTCAAAGAAACTTTGTTCAGATTTCTAAAATCAATACATAGCCGAATCTCACCTGTCTTCTTGCGTACGGGCACCAAGTTTGAAATCCAATATGAAAACCTTATGGGGACTGTGATGCCGTCTTTATACAATCAGTTCACTTCCTTCTCAATCGAGGGCAGCAACTTTGGATTTATTCTCCTTAGCATTTGACGAAATGGCTTTTGATTAGGCTTGAGCGGAATGACATGCTGAATAATACTTGTATCATATGACCTCAAATCTGAATAATCCCAAGCAAAAACATCAGTGAAAGAAGATAACACGCTGATATACTTAGCCTTTACCTGTGGAGGCAATGATTTTGACAATTTTACCATCTTTAGATTTTCAGCTGATCCAATGTTTACATCCTCGACTCCTTTTTTGATTGGCTGCAAGCTTGGTTTTCGAGCCACATCATCATGATCGAACAACTCCTCTAAAGGGATTAGACCTTTAGGAATGATGTTATCTTTGAGCTGCAAAACTTCGATTTGATTGACTTCGATATCCACATCTCCATCATCATATTCCACATCAATAGAAGTGTCCTTGAATTTACCTTTGTTTTGCAGAAATTCATCGATTTCATTATCATCTTGGAACACTTGCCAATACCTTTGATTGTCTGGGACAGCTGTGCGATGTTTCACATGAATCTCAAAATTGTTGTTTGAGTTCATTGGAAATTTCAGATTACTTGCTGCTATTGCAAGTGAATTGGCAATGATATTTTGAGCACGAGGAACACAAGTTAAAGTATAATCTAAAAATACTCTCAAAGTATCAAGCACTGCATTTCGGTAAGCCATCATTCTAGGATGTTTTGCTTGGTATTCCCCTTTCACTTGTTTGATAACCAGCTCAGAGTCGCCATACACTGAAATCCTTTTGGCATTCAGCTTTCTAAGAATTTTTAAACCAGCAATCAAAGCTTCATACTTGGCCTCATTACTTGAACAATCAAAAGCTAGTTGATAAGAGCAGACCCTTACATTGCTTGGCACTTTGTTTGGGGCAAAAACAGAGTTGCGTATCTATTATCACCAAAAGAGGTCCCTGATAGGCTGTTGATTAGACTATCTCAGTGTAACTATTTCAAACCAATGTTTTAGCTAAGGCTTAGCCTCCTTAGCCTGAGAGGGCTCTCTCAAGGGATTAAAGGTCTTTGATTATGATCAAGATGGCTAACTCTTTATGAAACAAATAGAAATGAAAATGGTGGAAACAAAATTAACAGGTATCCATTGGGCTTATGGAGTCATATGTGATCTAGTATTAACAGTAGGATTGGCTTTGCATAAAAGTCAAGGCATTCAGGTTTCAATATAGGTAGAGCACACCAAACACAAAGAAGACAGTCAACGAGTATATGAAGGAAATTAGAACATTGCAAGTGATTTCTACGTAATCAAATACTCATAACACTGTAGATAATCATGAAAAGATAACAAAAGAAACTCATGCATTGAATTCTATATGATTCTTGAGAAGCATAAGCCAATACTGTATTACCAGAAAGACAGATTCTTTACATATGCCAAATATTATAGCTTTTTCACATAAATTTCCAACCCTTATTACATTGCTCTTTCTCCTATATATAGAGCTCTTCTACCTAGTTGAGATTCCTCCTCAAGCATGAGGGGAACTCAAATTCTAATTCTAATGACACCTATTCCACTTTTAACTGCCTATTAAATGTAATAAACTGCAACCAGACTTTCTAGAAATCTAAATCAAATAGGAGTCCAACTCCATGTTATGCTAATAATAGCCTTAATTACAATCATCCTTGTTCTTTGACATGTGGTCCCTTTTTAGTTTGGCTGTAGTGGATGTTTAAAACTCCATACTGGTCTTCAATGTCACATCTTCTCCATTTCCCCTGAAACATAGGAAACTACCCCTGTTTATCGGCCTTTGGTTTGCCTCAAAAATGTTTGAATCCAAAGAACCACGCCTTTCATCTTTGATTATCCGATATATATATCAGATTTCCACGTCCTTGATGTGCTGTGAACCTCTTTTATGTGTAAAGGCAAAAACTTTTCCAAATTGTCTGACATATCTTAGACTGTAGTAAATGTGCTCACTTTATGACAAAAAGTTTAGACTTGGATTTGAATACATGTTTCCTCCACCTGTCTTGGCCTTGTTGAAAGTTGATAGCTTGAGATGATCCCTTGAAGATACTCCCTTTTCAAAATCTCTGCTTGTATTTAAAAATCTATTGACTGAGATTAGATTGTGTAGCTTCAGCAGTTTCGTAGCGTGCTACGAAACTGGTGAGCGTTAGTCATCACCTTCAGCATGTTATTCCAAAAAACACGGTTTTCTCTGACTAGCTCAACCAAAATTTTGTTGTTTAGAGCCTTTTGCTACTTAAACATTATTTCAATTGCTCCAAGGCCTTTCAAAACTGAATACCAATATATGATTCTTCAAGAAAGATTATACCAAGCAAAACCATCAAAATTTGAAACATAGCCTTACTTGAGATTTCTTTAAGGAGATTCTTTCAGTTGGCTTAACTGTTTCTTTAAGTCTTCAATTTGTTTCTTCATGACCTTGATCCCGGATCTGAGGTTTGTATTGACCTTTCAGATAAATTGAGCTTCCTTTATTGCAGGCACAATCCAGCTACGGAATTGAACACTAAAATCAACCACCTCAAGAATTTGAAATGTTTGGTCCTCCCACCGAGCTTGCATTTGGTTAAAATAAGCCTCCTTAATTGCAAATTTCCTGGCAGCTTTTTTCAGTCTAGCGATTTCAAAGTTAGCCAATTCCAATCTCTTTTTCAAGTCTTCCATATTATCTTCTTCTTGAATGGCAACTGTTTTGCCTTTATCCTTTCTTTCATGAGGCTGTGTCACTTCCCCTGTTTCGTCTGCTCTTGGCGGTACCTCCTGTATTTGTTTAAACTTCCTCGTTATGGGTCTCCTGGGCTTAAATACAAATTGATCAACCTGCTTATCAAATTTTAATTTCTTTGAGGTTTTGACTCTCTTAGCTTTGTCTTTTCCTGACTCTATCAAATCTGCTTGCACTAGTGGAGACTCTTCAATGTCAATGGCTTTCAATAAGTCATTTAAGTCTCCTTTTGAAACAAGGGTTTCTTCAATAGTCACTGACTTACCATTTTCCTTAGCTACCTAGCTCCTGGTCCTTCTTCTTTGAACTGCTTCACCTGTGCTTGATTCATGCGCACTTTCTTTAACCTAAGTTTTCTCTTTAAGAGACTGTTGGGGTGTATCCTGAATAGTCAGTGGCTTGGTGGATTCTCTTACTTGTTTCCTTGCCTTCAACTTTGAAAAGCTCTTGGATCTTGTTTCTATCTAATGACCAGTTGTTGTTGGAAGATCTTTTGCAGCTTGAGGGTTGAGACCAGTCTCATTCTTTAAACCAGACATGAATAGGAATGTGTGCCAGTCCCTACCTACCCTCTGGAGTTCATGCAGAACTATCAACTTAACCAAGCCATGGTGGAACAATGAAGTCTCACAGGCTTCTTACTTTAGCTGCACCTTATCACACATTTTACTTAAGCTACGGAATAAGTAAAAAGGTAGATCAATAGATGCCTTTCCTGTGAAATGCAACAGAAGTTTAAAATGGTATGAATACACCTTATTATTTCTCCCTTCATAGGTAAGGCACTTCTGTATACAAGTAAGCAGATTGGCATATGACTCTTTGACATAACTTCTAGGAACAAACTTGTTTAAAGTTAATGAATTCCTGCTTTAGAAACTCTTTGCATGGGTTCATATCAAATTTGAAATTCTTAAACCAACTTTCTTGCCCCCTTGGAATCTCCATAAC
>APFE030255092.1:19149-32266 GCA_000404065.3 Pinus taeda
TGCTGTATGCACAAGTACTAGCTCTTGCCGCAACTGTCACTTGGTCAGCTGGCACAAGTCCGCTAGGAGCTTAAGCCAACTTATATGAGCTCTTAGAAGAAGCTTTTTAACTGATGGATGAAAGTTAACTCGAAGGAAGCTAATCTATTTGCGAAAGGAGATTGAAAAACTGAAGGAAAGCGCAAAGCCTAGCAAACCCTAATTCTAGCAACTAGTCCTACTGAAGCAAAGAAGAGAATGAAAACTACTGAAAGATATGCCATTACTTATATGAAGGTAAAATACATGTGTCTAGACTACCTCTATTTGAAGAAAACATCTCTTTGTATTTTTTATTAAGTTGTCAGTTTCATCATGCATATGCTTTCACTGTTCCTGACTGTGCAGGGGTGGATCGAGGAGGAGAAATGCTTGGAAGAGGTCAGGAAGGTTTAGAGAGGGTCTAAGGAGTCCCTAACATCCTTCCAGAGAGTTTCACAAAGTTTGGTTATCAAGAAACCTCATTTGTGAGCTTCTACAGGAAGTGTGCATGGGTTCTACAAGATGTTCAGGAATTTCTACAGGATGTTCAGAAATTTCTACAGGATGTTTAAAAATGGGATTTTGGAGGATGGGTGAGTGAGGGAAGATGCATGAATGGATATGGAGGTAGGATAGGGGTCTGAAGTGGCCCAGTGACTGGTGGATGGAGTGGTGAGAAGGTGTAGATGGCTGAATTGGCTCAAACAAGGCTGAAGTAATGGTTGCACAAAAAGGTAGGGTTACGTGGGCAAGAGGACAAATGTGAGACGAGGAACCTAGTTAGGAGATGGCTCTGATGAATCTTGGGTGCATGAAGGAGTGGAGGAGATGCTCTGTACTGTGTACTTTCAGCTGAATCAATAAAGTCTTGCAAGTAATCAAAGTCCTAGCTAATCTAATCTAGCTAACAATAAAGTGAATGAACAACAACTTTAATTGAAAGAGAACCATATATATCAACTATGAAATGAAATACTTCAGAGATCTGAACACATAACCAAATTCTGCAAATGAAAACAGTGCACTAATGATTGCATGGCAAAACAAACTAGTTTTTTTGTTTGGGACAACACAGTAACTTCGATTCCAGCCCCTGATCCAATAAGGAAGAGGTGAAACCAAAAGCGTTTGTTGGCCCTTTTCTGGAGCTTTTTTCCCTGTTATTATCCTACCAATCTATTATAAACATCTAAAGCAATTCTATTTATTAACAGTGACCTAGTTAATCAACACAACTTAATCTGCCTAACAAAAATACGTTTGCAAATGCATAAAAAGGAAAACAACAATGCATAAAGGAAAGATAACAGTACATAAAGGAGACCCTAGCTACGACTCCTATAGAAAACTCAGAGTTGATATAAAATAGGACTGCTTACCATTATCAAAAAATAGTCATCAGTCAACAGTTATGCCAAAATGGCTACAAGAGAACAAGCTGAAGGTGACAGCACGGTAGTGCAAAAAAATGCGATGGTTTCCAAAAGTCCCTTACGAAGGCTGAGGCCTTATCATTTATACACCATGAGGGCCCTAGCTGGCCTCCTAAATCTATGGGACTTGGCTGTCCAAACTGTTAGTAGACAGTCCCTTTTCCAAAATCTGCTTGGCTGCTTTCAAGATCTGTTTTTGGTGGCCTTTGAGCTCGGAGTTGGGGGTGGAGATCCTGAGGATGGGCTATTTAATGTCATAGACAACCCCCCTACGAATCCTCACCTCAAGCTTGGCTGTCATCTAGCCCATGATTGCTCGGTTTTGCTCCAACATGTGTCAAAAAACCTGAAATAAGCACGTGCTAGCCACCTAGGAAGAGTGACCACCCTTATTCGTACAAATGACATAAACATACTAAAAAATAATGCATAAGCTATGAAAAATGGAGGATTGAACAAGGATAATTAGGCAAAATGAGCCCAATAAGTTACCCAATTTGGGGCTCATCACCTAACAAAGTAAGAAATTACATCAAATATTTTCTTAAGCAATAGTTAGACAATAATATGTAACAAAACTTTACAAAACAATCATGTCTATTTACTTTCTTGAATTCCCACTAAGATGTATTTTGTTTCTAATATATACAACCATAAATACCTTTTAAAATATCAGATTAATAAAAGTTACATTTTGTTTTTTTGTAATAGCCCTATTTAGAAAGAACATGGACGAAACCCTCCAAACCTTTCTGTTTGCCACCAAGCTCTGGGTTGTTAGCATTAAGCTGATAAGTGTGATTGGCTTTGAATTTGGAGTTTAACGCGCTTTTTTCTTGTGCAAGACTATCGCTTCAGCCCTTTAAAGGGGAACCCTTCAAAAAGTGTTGAATTCGTCTTTGGCATTATCCCGAAATGCCCATGCGTGCCTAAACAAGCATAAAGCGTGCAGTCAATCTTTCCTTGAATCAGCAGCTACAGACGGGACGATCAAGAAGGGAGGGATCAAACGACTGAGAATTATATCAACGGACAATGGTGACAAGTGAACCCTGATGAAAGGTGTGTTGTCTGATGGTAGTTTGATGGGAGGATACTGAACTCGTAGCGACCTTTTCCCTTGATAGATTCTGCTAACACAAATATTGTTGATACCAAAATCTAATTGTATGCAACATCTTACACCTACCACATAGATCATTTCGAGGGTTTCGGAAGTGTTGATCCTCGTAATACAAAGTTGATCATTGATTTGTTTGGTTGTTGATATGATGGTTTTGGTTTCGTCAGAATATCTTGAACCCTTTTTTAGAGGCCAAATTACGTCGTTGTGTCTCAGAGTTTGGGGTAGTTCTCCAAATTGGTTTTGACCTACCAACTTCAATAGTGCCACTATGATTTTGAACCCGAGCTGTGTGGTCAGTAGTGAGAGCAACGAGTAGTGTGAGAGAAGGGAGCTTTTATGCAACATAAGTATTTAGCAGCAAGCAAGGAGCAACGATAACCTAAACAACAAGGAGCAATGCGAAGTAATCTTGGCATTTTATAGACCTACATATTTCTCGAAATAGGTTGGACGACAAATGCATTCAAACATGATAAATGAACAAGACATTTCAGAACATGTGGAGACAAATGATTTAGGACAAGTGAAAATTGCCTCATCTGCCAAAGTTGGGAACTGGGTTTGGGTTGATGCCAAACAATATCGGGGCATTTTAAAATGAAGAATAACCCGTCTAAAATGGGAGCAAACAAGGAAGAAACGGTCTAAAAAGAAAAGTAATCAATCCCTTCACAAAAAGCACTCAAACAAGTCTCTTATACAAGTACGTGGCAACAAGAAGTCCAGAGGAAAAGGCATTGATGATTCTGTCTTATATAGTCCCACATCCACACCTCACACCTAGTCATCTGATCTTTATGTGAAAGAATTGTTAAATGCAAAACAAAGGTTGGAGGTTTTAGAAGCTAAAGGGCAAGGAAAGAGATCATAAAATTCATATAATAACAATTGAGAACAAGGCTTTAGCAAAAAGAAATAAAGTTTTAAAAGAACAAGTGACATTGCTACAGGAAGCTCTTAGGATAGGGAAGACAGAATGGCAATGCATGAAGGTGGATGTGCAAAACATAAAGAAATCAGTAGTGGAAAGGACAAAGGTGGTGAATGTGAAATCATCTTAGGATAAAGGGAAAACGATTGCCCAAATAAACAACCATGAAGAGAACGCAAGAGAAGAAACGAAAGGAGATTCCACCAAAGTTTCCAAAACTTGGGCTCAGTTGTTAGCAATTATGCTAATAAGGAAGGAAAAACAAATATTCAGGTTGACAACATGCAAGATAGTGAAGGCAAGGAAAGACAAAATAGGGCAACAAACATAATTATTAAAGGGGTGAAAGACTATGGGAAAAATGAATGTACTCTTGACCTTGCAAGAGACTTCTTGAAAGACAAGTTGTTATGGCAAGGACAAATATGCCAAGCATGGAGGGTGGGTAAGTTTATCAGGGCGAGAGCCAGGCCCATAAAAGTCATTATGCCTAGCTTGCATGATAAATATATTATTCTAAGCAAGAAACATCTCTTCAGGGGTTCTCGTTTTTTCATAGAAGAAGATTTAACTGTAAAACAACAAGAGGGAGAAGGGGGGAAATTTTAAAGGTTAGGGCAGTAAGAGATGAAGGCAAGAGAGCATGGATTTATAAAGGCAAAAATATGCTAGCGTGATTTGGACCTCCTTAAAAAACAGAGCAGCAAGATGGTAATAGAGAAGAGGAAACAAACTCTTCAACAGGGAATCAGAAAGCAAGGTCAGTATGGGAAAGTAGGGACAAAGACTCAAATGTGAGTCTTGCATATTAAAATAAATAGAAATCAAGTCATACCCAAGTTTCCTTAAGATTATTTTGTTGGAATTGCAGAGGTTACCCATGGAGACGAGGACCTAGATTAGGGCCTATTGCGGAAGATAGAGACATAATTTGCCTCATAGAAACACATGAACATGAAGGGTGCAAGACACCTCTGTTTGAAGGATACTGGAAGATGGCAGTGTGGAACAAGGCAACAAGGAATGGCAAAGGGCACGGGGGTATCATGGTTTTAGTAAGGGAGAAACAAGGTCGTCTCATTCAGTTAGAAAAAGAAGACTCAAATAAGCAATTCATTTGGTTTAAAATATCAGAAAATGGAAATCACATCAGAATTGCAGCGTGATATTTTGCGCTGCCAATTTCAAATATATACAAAGGAAGAGGGCTTGACCACAAAGATCCATTTGCAGCGTTAAAAGCGAATATTGCAACATATTAGCAGCTAGGTGAAGACCTTATAGTGGGTGATCTCAATGCTAGGACTGCAAGTGGCAAGCTAGCATTCTTTGTTGAAAAGAAGATTGTGACCCTATTTGGCTTATAGAAGAAAGTAATCATCATTGGGAAATAATTTCAGTGGACAAGGGCTGCAATCTCTTTGGTGAACAATTGCTTACTCTATGTGGGGTCTTTGATTTAGTCATTTGTAATGGCTTGACTAGATGGGCAAAGTCCGGTAATTTTACTTGCAATACTTACAATGTAGCAAGTGTGGTAGATTATGTAATTTGTTCGCATGGTTTGTGTGAGAAAATGGAGGAAGTTTTGATTGGAGATCAATTGTGGGACTTGAAATCAAATCACAAGCCAATTTATTTATGTTTCAAACAATTAGAGTAAAAAATTCAGCATGTCCAACAAAATCTCCCATAGGGCAGAATTCTTTTGACCCCAAAAAATTGTAGTACCTTCAAAATGACACTAGAGAGGCTCTTCGAAAAGGAGAAAATTACAATTCACAGCCTTCATAGTCATGAATTAACACATTTAATTCAATGCGCACTTGCAAAGTGCAAAAGAGCAAAAATTAAGAAGTCTGAAACAAACTGCTTTCTGGTTAATGCTTGGTTTGACGAGGAATGCAAAAAGGCAAGGAGAATGTGGAAAGAGTGAAACAAGGATAACATAAAGCTCAAAGCTTACAAGCAATTATTGAGCAAGAAAAAGGTCGATTTCATGGTTTCAAGGAGGGAAGAACTAATCTTCCTTGAGAAAAATAATCTCAAATTATTTTGGAAGGAGCTCCAATAAAAAAAGATACAAATTGGAAATAATATTACAACTTCTAAATGGTTTGACTATGCAAGACAACTCTATGATCAAGTTCCCAAGGTTGATCCTCCCCCCTTGGTCAACATTGCTACTGAACTCTTCACAGTACAAGAGGTAGAGATAGGTATCAAAAAGTTGGGTGTTGGAAAAGCAGAAGACTTTGCTGAACTCCAAGCAGAATATCTAAAGTGGGGCTCAAAGATTCTTGCACCTCACATTACAAAAATCTTCAACAACATCATACAACAAGGGTTCCCCACAAATTGGACAACTAGTTTGACAATACCTCTTTTAAAGAGCGGTGACGTCAATAATCCCTCCAATTATAGGACCATCATGATAAACCCTTTGTTTGCAAAGCTATTTGGAAGCATGCTAGAAAACAAAATTAGCAAGTGGGCAAAAGAAAGAGATAAACATGCTAAAGGGCAAGCAAATTTTAGACCTAAACATTCCACAGTTGATCATTATATAACTTTATGGCACATCATTGAAAAAGTTTGGGAGAAAAAGGAAGAAGTCTTTTGTTGCTTTGTTGATTTCAGAAAAGCGTTTGACTCAGTTCCTAGGGATAAGCTTTGGCACAGAATGGAGGAACTTGGGGTTCCTAAACATTTGAGAGGAGTTGTGCATAAGCTGTATGAAGAAGTGAAAGTCAAAATTAGAACTTTAGCAAGCATTTTTGAAATTTTTAGAAGCGATATCAGGGTCAAGCAAGGTTTCCCACTGTCTCCTACCTTTTTTGGTTTATATATCGACAAACTTGAGGAGTGGTTAAATTCGCTTGGGGTGATGGTATATATTTGGACAAGTTTGTTATAAGGCTTCTTTCGTATGCAGATGACTTTATCTTGATTGCTAAATCGGCTCTTGGTTTGCAAGAGCACTTACTACCCCTTGAGCATTTTGGTAGAAGTGTGGGGATGCAAGTCAATATTAGCAAAAAGAAAGTAGTGGTTTTCTCTACGAAAAGAAAACATAACCAACATAAGTTCTATTTTGAAGGCAACATTCTGGCAGAAGTTGTGGATTATAAATACTTCGGAATTGACTTCAAAAAAAATCTAACCTGGATTGGTTGTAGAAAGAAAAGAACTTTGGGGGTTTGGAAAGCATTTTATGCTTTTCAAAATAGGTGTAGAGAGGCAGAGTTATGGGACTGGAAAACCACTCAAACTCTTTTTGGGCTTCTAGTGATTCCGGTGATTCTCTATGGTTGTGAACTATGGGCCAACAGTACATCTGACATGCAGTGGAGACAAATTGAGAAAATTCAAAAGCGTTTGATTACAAACAAATTTAAGATTAAAAGTGCAGTTCCTTATGCTATCTTGTTAAGTGAAACATGGACTGCTCCTATTGAAGCAATTGTTATGGTGCAAGTCATAAAGCACTTAAAAAAAATTGAGCAAATGAAAGAGGGTAGATGGCCTAAGGTTGTCTTTAATGATAGATTATGCAAGAGCAAAAAAACTTGGATGCAGCAAAATAACAAATAGTTTAGTAAATGGGATATTTGCTTGAATGCGTGTCCCATAAACAACAAAGAGATAAAAGCTTTTGTTATGGAAAAGTTCCACAAGCGTACTTGGGATAAGGAGCTAGGAAGAAAGAAAAATTATTATATTGAAGTGTTTAATACCACTCATAGTCATCAACCAAAAGCATACATAGAGGCCAATATCTCTTGGAGAGCCAAAATTCTTATTGCTCAGTTAAGGACTTATTATCAACAACTCCGTTGTGAAAAAGGGAGCTGGAAAAGGCCAAAGGAAGTGTGGGAGGAAAGAGTATGCATTTTTTGTTCTTGCAGAAAATTGGAAACATAAAAACATTTCATTTTAGAATGTGAGGCCTTTAAAGACAACAGGGAAAATTATGCAGATATGCTGGCAGCTAGCTCGTGGGATAATCTATTTAGTCAGGGGTTTGTCGAGAAGCTGGGAGCATTTATTTTGAAGCTTCACAGAAAAAGAGTCGAATACATCAAGCAAATGAAAAAGCAATCTGTCCCATAGGCTATCTTTAGCCTCGTGGACGTTAAAATAACTTCTTTCTTTCATAATAATTCAATAATGTTGATGTTTTGAATGTGCAGACAATTTGCATTGGGCTAAAGAAATCACCCAATTTTGTAAACACATTCTTGAACAAGGCCGCATAGTTAGCGTTTCCTTGCAGCTTAGTTCAATTATTGAATTTTGAAATGTATGAACTAATTATTGTATTTGAACAAGGGTTACTTTGTAGATATTCTTGCTTATTTTAAGTATCCTTAAATTAGAGTAAGAAACAAATAAGACATACATGAATGAATGAATAAAGTGTTTTTAGTAGCCATAAAATACTGCTAATGCCCTGAGACTTAGTACTTGAACGTTGAAACCAAAATTCTAGAACCATACTTCCAAACAAAAATATGTTTCTACCAAAAGTGGTAAAAAAATATTGATATTGAACGTTGAAACCAAAATTCTAGAACGATACTTCGAAACAAAAAAATGCTTCTACCAAAAGTAGTAAAAAAAATATTGTTATCTTGCATTGAAAATATGCTAACTAAAACTACTAACATATGAATATGCTCAAGATAAACATCACAAATATATATATGAATATACTAAATATGAACAAAAATTATATGTTCTACACAAGTGAAACAAACACTCAAGTAGAGATTTTTATCAAACACAATAAACGAACTAATAAATTAAGAAAATATTGACATTGTAATATTTTATGTAATAAAGACACAATTACCTTATTAATTTTAGGTGATATAATTTTTAACAAAATTATGATATATATTTTTTTAATAATGTGTTTTTGAATGCATAATTTAAAAATATTTCAATTAATTTTTATTTAATTTTAGGCAAAATTCATTAGTGACAATTTGACCATGACTTACATAACTAGATTCCAATGTATTGTATAAAATATAAAAAAATTACATTTGCATTAATTATCTTATGACATATCAAAATGAATAAAGTATATGGCAAAACTGATATTAAAAATGTCATTTAAACAATATAAAATTATAATTTAACTAACCATTATATCAAAGACTTTAAAAATAAATATGATTGAAATCTTTCTCGTGAAAAATGGGTATTCCAAGAACCAATATATTAAAAGTTATGTAATCTAAATACTGTAAAATAATAATTTAGCAAACTATTACATTTTTTAATAATTTCTATATTTATCAAAATGAAATGTATTATTTATTATTTGATAATTTGTTTTTTATATGATGTAGTATGTTTTTTAATAGTATATATGAGAATTTTATAACTGTATTATTCTAGAAATTGAAATTTAATATAAATTTTAAAATGCCAAACAATTAAATAAAAATTCAAAGATACAAAATAATTAAATACAACAAAAACTAAAAATATAGGGCATATTGAATTTTTCAGTTAAAAAAAAAATAATTTCCAAAATATTTAATCACTGGAAAAAAAAACATATTTGATTTGTTAAATATTTTATATTTTGAATATGTTATAACAACATTAAGTAGGAATATAAAAAGAGTTTTGAAGTAAAATCTTTATCTACCCTGCAAAATCGTTTATAAATCTTTGTGAACTAATATATGGTCGTACACACTATTGTTTAACATGACAATAATCTTCATCCATCATTACACTTTTCTGAGCACACGAAAGAAGGCAAGAGATTGCAAGGCTAATTGTCAAAATTCAATTCGCCTAACTACTCCATGAATCTATGTATAGTTCATGAGATGAAAATAAGTCGGTCCTTGTTGCCTCTCTCTACTTGTCGTCAACTCGATGGCAGATTAAAGTAAGTGACATCTATCATTTCCCAGTGTCAGTCTCTGCACGAGTTCCTGTACGCATACCTCATTTTAAGTTATGTAGGCTACTCATATAGCCCGTTACAAGTCAATCCTAGCCGTTGCCGATTGTCCAACTACTTGGTGTCATATCATATCTTTTTTCAACTGAAAGAGATAGCGCTTGGAGCAGCACTCATGCTTACATAATGCTTTTTATCAAAATAAATCACATCTATCCTTGTCCTTGCTCAGTTTCTGCATAAAGCATCAGTGCTTATACATAGTGATGGAGTACATATGTCATTTTATAGTGGAAGTTGTATATTAAATTGTACAATACAAATTAATAGTAAAGTACATTTGCCATCATTATATAATAAAAGGTGAAAAAATTAAACCAATAGTATTTTAGATAAATAAATTTAAATATTAAAAAATAATAAATTTAATTTATAAAGTTAAATTTTGGAAAAGTGTCAAAATTTTTTGAACAAACTTAGCTTTAATGTCAACATCAATCTTTTTTTTTAAGGTATTACCCTACTATAGAGAATAATAATATAATATAAATATTATTTTTTATTTTAAAAAATATTAATATGAACTCTCATCTAGGTAGCTTTAGAGAGGATGGACACTGAAAATAATGTTGAGATTTTCAATTTGAATAAATTGGGCAAAAATCTCATGTAGGTGACAACAATAGGATTGGTTGCTATATTAGCTCTATTTTGTTGGGAAAGAGTTAATGCATCCTATATTTGTTGTGAGAAGATTTATGAGTCAATTGGATTCTCTTAAGCTATAAAATATATGCCCGTACAGATATTAGGATGATGTAAAGAGTGTGAGGAAATAAATGATTTGTAATCTCCTATTTTAATAATAAGATTGCCGATGCCTCTGTTTGGTGGACGTAGCCCAAATTGGTTGGGTGAACCACGTTAAATCACTGTCATTTGTGTGTGTGTTTTATACTGTATTTGTCTTTTGATTTCCGCTGCGCACATTTTTGCTCTAACAATTGGTATCAGAGCGTGTTGGAGCGGGTGCGTGCGTGCGACAGAGTTGCAAGTGGAGTTTTTTCAAAGATTCGACGATTAGCGCGGTTTCGGGCGAAACAGTCGCGCCAATATATTCTAGTGAACGGATTGGTGCGGGTAATCGGGGAATAAAAGCGCCAATTGGCGCGGATCCAAGCGGAATACTCGGGCCAAAGCGCCAATATCCCGATTGGTGCGGATCCGACGGGAATAATCGCGCCAATTTCGGTACTTAGAGTGATTTTGCTTCCGGCGCGGATTGTTTGCTGTTTAGGTAGCGCCAAGTCCCTTTTGGCGCGCCAACCAAGGACTGTGTTGGTAAAGCTGCAATTTTTTATTATTTATTTTTGTGTAATCTGCAGTTTTGTATAGCAAAGCGATTTTTTGATAAGAAAGGGCAGTACAGTAGAAGGCGAAGGCATTTTTTTGTTAGATATTAATTTGATTGATTAACAAGTTGGAATTAGAGATTGTTTTTTGGTTGATACAATATGGCGAAAACTTAGAGTGCTCGTTTTGAGATCGAGAAGTTCAGTGGCAAAAACAACTTCGAGATCTGGAAGGTGAAGATGTACGATCTGCTTGTGCAACAAGGCGTGGCAAAGGCGTTGATGGGCAAATCCAAACAACCATACAACATAACAAATGATGAGTGGGACGAGATGGATGAAAGAGCAGTGAGTCCTATTCGGCTGTGTCTGGTGGATGATGTTTTGTTTAACATCGTGTCGGAGAAAACAACTGTTGGTTTGTGGACGAAGCTTGAGAAGTTGTACATGACAAAATCCTTAACCAATAGGATTCTCCTGAAGCGACAGTTGTACAGTTTGCAAATGAAGGAAGGTACATCGATTACTGATCATTTGAATTCTTTTAATACTCTCCTAGTGCAATTAGAAAGTATAGAAGTAAAAATTCCATCAGAAGATAAAACTATTACTTTATTGTGCTTGTTGCCCAAGTCATGGGATCATATTGCTACTTCTATAAGTCTTGGTTCATCAGAAACCCTTGAGTTTGATGATGTAGTTGCATCTTTATTATCTGAAGAAATAAGGAGAAGGACGAATTTAGAAACCTCTACATCAGAAGCAATGATGGTCAGAGGTCGTTCTAAAGAAAGACGCTTTAGTAGGCAGAGCGACTCATGTTCAAAGTTGAAAGGGAAAAAGAGTAAGGTAAAGTGTTGGTTTTGTGGCAAATCAGGGCATTTGAAGAAGGACTGCTGGAAGTGACAACAAATTTCTAAAGAAGATTCTTCAACAGAGAAGAAGGAAGCAAATACGACAAATACAGGTTCGGCATCTGGTTCAGGTATGAGTGATGAAGTGTTATCAGTTAATTTGTCAAATCATGATCAACATTGGCTGTTAGATTTTGGTGCATCAAACCACATGTGTATTCATAGAGAATGGTTTAAGACATATAAATCAATTAATGATGGAGTCGTGTACATGGGTAATGATGTCAGATGTAATATTGTGAGAATTGGGAGTATACAGCTACAAATGTTTGATGGGACAACCAAGATTTCAACTGATGTGAGACATGTACCAAAATTAAGGGAAAATCTAATTTCACTAGGAGCACTTGTCTCAAATGGATATAAAATTGTAATTCAAGGTGGAGTAATGAAAATTTACAAAGGTAGTTTACTAGTAATGAAAGCTAAGAAGGTAGGAAATCTATTTCAGTTAGAAGGAAGAACAGGGTCAGATCATGTGCCTACGGCGTCTGAACATGACAGTAGTTCTATTCGCTTATGTCATCAAAGGTTGGGCCATATGAGCGAAAGAGGGTTAAAAATTTTCGCTGATCGTAAGTTACTTCCTAGTCTAAAGTTTGGAAAGTTAGATTTCTGTAAACATTGTCTGTTTGGAAAACAAAGTAAGCAAAAGTTTAAAATAGGCAGACATACTAGTAAAGGCATCCTTGATTATATCCATTCAGATGTTTGGGGTCCAGCCCCTACAACCTCATATGGTGGCTCGTCATATTTTGTATCGTTTATTGATAATTTTTCTAGGAAAGTGTGGGTCTACATGTTGAAAAGGAAGTCTGATGTTTTTACAGTTTTCAAACAGTTTAGAGCATTAGTAGAAAACATCACTGGTAGAACTATAAAATGTTTAAGAACTGACAATGGTGGTGAGTCTACTTCCAAGGAGTTTGACAACTATTGCAAGGATGCAGGGATCGAGAGACATAAGACCACTGTTTATACTCCTCAGCAAAATGGAGTCGCTGAACGCATGAATATGACTCTTTTAGAGAGAGCAAGGAGTATGCTGAGTAACGTCGGTTTGCAAAAGGAGTTGTGGACAGAAGTGGTGGCTACGACTTGTTATGTGATAAATCGATCACCATCAACAGCGATTGGATGCAAGATTCCTCAAGAGATATGGAAAGGTCACCCTTGTGATTATTCTAAACTCAGAGTGTTTGGTTGTGATGCATATGCTCTAGTGCCTAAACATCAACGAATTAAATTAGATCCAAAGTCAAAAAGGTATATCTTTGTTGGGTATGGTGATGGAACAGAGGGATATAGATTGTGGGATCCTACTACCCACAAAATCATCATCAACAGAGATGTAAAGTTTAATGAATCCTCTCTTGTACAGTTAGATGTAGATAATAAATTGAAACAGGAT